>JASDQU010818480.1:7366-23969 GCA_032191745.1 Picea mariana | reverse complement strand
AGCTTGGCGTGACTGATATTGCAACAAATCAATTGGTTCGAGTCCCAACTTCTTATACGTAGATCTTGTCGGGGATATGCATGAAGAAAAATAAATGAAGAGAAGACCCTTCTGATAAAAATAATCCAGATTTAGGAGAGGAATGAACTTATTAACAAACTAAATACAATAAACAAAGAGATATGAAGAACAACGCAGATATCCAGTGAACAATATCTTCTATTGAATAAAAGAAATAGGATGAAACTGTAAAACTGCAGGACTGAAACACCTGCTCGAATTGTGGTAGCTATCTCTGAGAAGATATTTGATTTCTACGTGCATCCGTGCTCCAAAGGCCTTTTTGATATTATTTATGAATGCCAAAACCCTATACATCCAAAAACCTAACCCTGGGAGGTAAAACGACAAACATTATGCGGGCCCTTATGGATAATTTGGTACCTCAACTTCTCGGGGTTGTAACTTTTTCATACAACCTATGTTTAAGGCACATGATATCCCATTGGAAAGGTCTTTTAAAGAAATACACATTACGTCATCAAACACTAACTCTATCTATAGTTTGACTGTGGAGAGAAAAAAAAACAATGTTTAGAGCCCCAAAACAGGCCTGGAAGTACAACACGATGTGCTGACATGAAAAAATATAAAATAAGCCAATTGGATTAGGTGGGAGGCCACTAGTATCCACCTGGAAGATTTTTAGGGCTTCAGATAGCCCTGGAAATGTACAACCCACAATTACAAAGAAGTACAGAAGAACGTGATGAACTAAAAACTTTCAAGAGGAGCCAGTTGGAATAAGGGGGTGGCCACCAATATCCACCTGGATCAAGAAACTTAAAAAACTCAAAGAAGAAGTGATAAAGTGGCTTACTGATAAAAAGAAGAAGATAAAATCTGAAATTTGGTAGATTTACATGAATTGGGAGAGATCTTTAGAAATTACTCTTCTCAAATACTCTCTATAACAAATAAAGAACTTATTAGTTCCTTAGAGAAGAGGAAAGTGGATATTTTAATGTTGGATGGATAAACATGGCATCTTAGAATTCAGTCCATTTGGCTCCAAAGTGGGGATAAGAACACTAAGTATTTTCACAAATTTGTTGAACATAGAAGGTTCACTAATACTATTTGGGAATTAACTGATTTGGAAGGCCACAATTTGACTTCACAATATTATCATAGGTCTATTGTTTTTAAGTGTTTCAAGACTATGTACAAAGAAGTAGATAAGGAGGATACACTTACTCAATTAAGAGTTATAAAGGATGTGCCTCGTATTTTCACAGATGACGAAAGTGATGAAGTGGGGAAACATGTTACTCTAGAGGAAGTAGAGGAAACTATTTCAATGATTCCAAAGGAAAAAAGTATGGGCCTTAATGGGTGGACCTAGGAACTATTCCACCATTTCTTTGATATTATGGGGAATGACCTCCTAGGGACTATTGAAGAATCCAGAATATCTGGAAAATTCATTGAATCATTGAATGCCACCTTTGTGGCCCTTATCCCAAAAGATTTGAAGCATGCCTCTTTTAATGACTTTATATCCATTGCACTTTGTAATTTTGTGTATAAAGTCATTTCAAAAATTATTGCCAATAGGTTAAAAGGCAAGTTGGCTTCTGGTATCTCATCAGAGAAATTTGGTCTTTTAAAAGACGGGATGATTTTTTATGTTGTTGGACTAGCTCAGGAGTGTATGCACACAGTCAAAACTACGAAAAGGAAACCTATCATTCTAAAGTTGGATGTTAGGAAATCTTATGATAAGCTTAGCTAGCACTAACTTGGGATGATGATGATTCAAATTGGTCTAAAATGGGAGGTTCCACAATGGATAATGGATTGTGTTTCTAGTGCTAACTATGCAGTTTTGGTCAATGGAAATCCAATGGATTTATTCAAAATTCATAGAGGACTCGAACAGGGCTACCCCCTCTTAACTTTACTATTCTTATCGGTGATGGAAAGTCTAAGTAGAATTCTGAAAAAGGCTTGTACACGTGGGTAATTCAAGGGTATCCAGGTTGCAAAAGGTATCACCATCACTCATCTTTTTTTGTGGATGATGTTTTAATTATTGGCGTTGGTTCTATTGAAGAGTGGCTTGCTCTAAAATATCTTCTAACAAGCTTCTGACAGGGCTCGAGTATGAAAATCAACTAGCAAAAATCATGTTTCCTCTCTCATAATTTAAATGATGATCTTCTTAATAGAGTAGTAGAGATCTTTGGAATCCTTGTTTCTTATTTGGATCAAGGGATGAAATACCTTGGCATTTTTCTAAAACCAAATGAATATAGAGTAAACGATTGGCATTGGCTACTCCAGAAAGTGGAGAAGAATATTGGACTTTGGATGAGTAGATGGATCTCCTTGGGTGGAAAACTGGTGCTAGTCAACTCTGTTTTACAAAACATGTAGGTTTATTGGATCTATTTAATAAAGGTTCCTTTGAATATTATTAATAACATCAGTCAAATCGTCTCTAGATTCCTTTCGAAAGGTGCTAAAAAACCCATCGGGTTTCATTTAGCCAGTTGGGATTCAATTATAAGGCCAAAGGATTTGGGAGGATGGGGAATTCAAAACTTGAATAGGTTTGAAAAATATTTGGGAGGTGCTAAGGTTGTATTTTGGTTGCGCACTAATAATAACAAGTTTCTTGTTGCTTCTAACTTTTGGAAGAATTTTATGGGTTCTTTGCATCTAGTGAAGAGGTGGTTAGCATGGTAAGTTGGGAATGGGACCAAGGTTCAGATCATACAAGACCCTTTTATAGGTTGTGATTACATTTACAAACTTTTAGATGCTCTGGTTCAACATTTGAATGACCTACAAGTATATTCCTTCGCACATATCACATACACATCTTCTTTAAATTCTTCCAATACACATGACCGGATTTCAGTAGTGGACCTTGGATTGGAGGGTGAGTTGGCTATTGATTGGTCTAGATATTTGGAATTGTTAAGGAATAGTGGTGTTACTATTAAAAGTGATGCATACATGTTAGTCTGGTCATGGAATAATTCGTTGGGAACAATGACTGCCAAATTAGCTTATGATGCTCTTACAACTTAGGATCTGGTGGAGGATCTAGTTTGGTGGTACCAAGCATTGTGGAAAGTTAAGCTTCTATACAATTTAATCCTCTTTATGTGGCTCTCCTTAAAGGATCGTGTCCTCACTAGGGTAAATTACAAGCTCTGAGGGGTATAGGGCCCTCAGTTGGTGCTCTCTTCTTGAACGAAGAAGATTCTAGAATGCATCTGTTTGTTCAGTGTTCAATTTCACAATCTATCAGGGAAGATGTTTGTAATCAACTAAAATTAGAGGGATCTTGGAACATGCCTAATTTAGAAGGAAATCTTCACAGCTGGTTTATTTCATCTCCTAGACGCAAGGTAGTTCCATTTCTTGTGCTCTGGGGAATTTGGTATTATAGGAACAAAATATTTTTTAAGGATTGGGCTAGAAATGATGCCGCCACTAGCTCAAGAATAGTGTTGGCTATCAAGAATTTTCTTCTTCCAAACAAAGGTGAATGTTTTGATTTCATTTTGAACCCATTTTATTTTGATAATAATTTTATTGGGTTTTTTTATGGTGCCGAATAAAGAGGCATTTGTGGGGTAGGAATTGTGTTGAAGTTCAACACCCAACATTTGTTCAAAGCACATTTTGATGTTGGTGTTGGAACTAACACTAAGGCATAACTTTTTGGATTATGGGGCCTCCTTTCTATTGCAAATGGATGCCACATTCAAGATTTAATGATGGTTGGTGACTCGAGGGTTGTCATAGAATAGATGGATGGGAAGTCTCAACTGGAAGCACTCAACTAAAGGTCATTGAAGGTGAATACTCAAGAAATAAAACTTCAATTTAGATGGATGAAGGCATGTCTATAAATAGTTCAATTCAATGAAAAACTCCCTTTAAAAACTAGCATTGAGAAGCAGCATGGGTGGTTCCATTTGGAGGAGGTCTACAATAATTCTAATATCCATATCATTATTTATGATATGTGAATGGTAATATTAGTTTGAAAAAATAATTTAAGAAAAACAAAAAAATAGTATTAAATGATTAACGTTTTAATAAAAGAATGAATAAAGTTTAAAGTAAAAAAGGAAAATGTATTTAATTTTGAAAAGATAAAATAAAAAATCAACATAATTTTAAACCAATCTTAAATACTTAATCATAATTTTATATATTTATAAAAGTAATTTAATTACTTTTAGAACTTTTAATATATACTAGTTTTTAACCAACTAAAATTATATTTACTTAATCTACTCCATAGCTTCCTTTAGAGACACTCGATGTTGACCCTGAGAAAATTATCAAAAGGAGAAAGGCCCTTCAAGAAGGAACTTCCACTGCTGAACCAGGTATTTCTGATGATTTTCATGGTCCTTCTATAAAAACTCCAATTTTTGCTTCTCATTCTCCTATTATACCTTCTGTTGGAGTTGCCGGAACTTTAAATTTTGGGAGTGTTCCTATTGAGTTTTCCCCTCCTGGTCTAGGATTGGAAAATCCTTGTCACCCCTCTATCCCCTAAATTTGTACCATGGTTGAGACCCATCGCCTCAGGTTATTTCCCTACTCCGGGATTTATCACCCCTCCTCCTATTACTATTGCTACTGCGTGAAGAGAAGCCTCTGCTCTCTCAAGAACTATATAGTTTTCTCTAAATCCTTTGTTGTTCCCCTTTCCTCCTAGAAACTCAGTTCCAGTCTCCCCTGTTCAAACTCCTTCCCCTCCTAGTTCTCCTCCATCTATTATCCCTATGGTAGGAGCAAATCCCCCCATGACTAGAATGGAAGCCATAATAGCTGCTAGGTATTCCCCCCTTATTTTCCCTTAGCCTCTGAATGCCCTCCCAGCGGATGGCTACCTTAATCAGTTGCCCAAGTTCACAAGCGAAGGAGACATAACCACAAGTAACACCTTGAATCCTTTTACAGATTTACAAATCATCATGTTATCATGCATGTAGACATATGGATGAGGATTTTTGTTCATATCCTTGTAGGCAAGGCTAGGAAGTGGTTTAGGTCCTTGCCTCCTGGATATATCGATGGGATTGAAGCTCTAGATGAAGCCTTCTTAAAGAATTGGGGGGACAGAAAGGATTTCCTTTACTATATTACGGAGTTCAAATCACTGAAGAAAAAGGAAGGTGAATCTGTTTCTGACTTCTCAAAGAGATTTAATAAAATGTATAGCAAAATTCCCACTAAGGTTAAGCCTACATAAAACTCTACGCCAATTACCTATTCTAGTTCGTTTGACCCCGACTTGTGCCTCCTGTTACGAGAAAGGAGAGATACCTCCTTGGATCATATGCAATATGCAGCCATTGAAGTAGAATCCAATATTATGGTAGTAAATGAGCTTAGGAGTAAGGCTAATAGGGACAAAAAAAATGGAAGGTCTAAAAATTCAACCTCTTCCTCTACTGCCCACCCTAAAAATGATGAGCTTGTCAGATTAGTTAAATCTCTTGATTTTGATATGGAGAAAATAAATCTTGAAAAAAGACAAGCCTACAGACACACTCAAAACACTGATAACAAAGGCACCTTCAGGAGACCTAATAGTGCTCCTCATATACTTCCAAGATATCAAAGAAGCTGAGATAGGGATGATTAAAGAATTCAATCCCCTCTCCAGAATAACCTTGTCACTGATGAAGAGGAAGTTGATCCCGAAATCCATTGTATTGGGGATACCTCCTCATTTCCCCATTTAACTCAATATGCATACGAGGAATCCTTCATAGGTAGCCAAATAAATAAGCTAAGTAATGATGAGCAGGACAATACTAGTCCCAACAAATACAACCTCTGATCTAGGAGGAAAGAAGAGAAGTCTGACATCCCTGCTCAGCCTCCTAGAGAAGAGAAGCCCTCTAAAGTTACAACAAACGCCAACAAGAAAAAGAAAGCTTAGAATTCCTCACTAATAGCCAAGGACCCTAGCCTAGAAGTGAGAGAAATTATGAATCCCCCCTCCTTATTTAGTTTTGAGCACGAAATCCAAAAGATCGGGATTCTTGTACCCCTTTCAGAGCTGGTCAAGAACGAAGATTTCAAAAAATCCCTCTCTAAGTTGTTGCAGTCCGAGCCATTATGCCATTCCATAGACTCAGTAAACCTTCAAGACAAAAAATCAGCAATCATCCTAGGTCCTATGGTAGAATACATAGATGATTCATCCCCTCCTTTCTACACATCTCTGAACATACATGATAATGTGTTGCATAATTGTCTTATGGATTCAAGGGAATCTCATAATCTCATGCCCAAGACTGTCATGGAAGAACTCGGATTAGAAGTCACAAAAATTTATCATGATTTATATTCGTTTGAATTGAGGAGAGTGCAATGTCTTGGGGCCATCAAAGATTTGGCCATGACCTTATTTCAACTACCCATGAAGAGTGTGGTCATGGACATTGTGGTAGCTAATGTTCCCCCCAAGTTTGGCATGATTTTGTCGAGATCATGGATAAAAAGACTCAGCAGAACATTGCAAATGGATCTCACATATGCCACCATTCCAGTCTTTGGAAGGGAGCATAGAAGACTGTACAGAGAGGCTCAGTTTGCCTACATAATCAGTGATGAGGAAGACTCCACCAATCATCCTATCTTTTCCCTTGATACTGATTTGGGATTGATCTTATTGCAACTCACTAATGCCCCTGAACCTCCTCTTGAAATCATAAATCCCATTACTCTCCGTTAAACCCCCCTTTTGAGCACCAGTGTGTGGAAAATGTTCTTCGATGGAGCCTCCTCTATAGAGTGTGCTGGTGCCGGAGTATTTTTTGGCTTCGCCTACTCAGGAAACTATATCTCTATCCTATAATTTATAATTTGAAGCTACCAATAATGTGGCAGAATATGACACTCTCATTTTGGGTTTGAGAGCTGTAAAAGACATGGGAATCAAAGAGATATCTGTGTTTGGGGATGCAGAGCTAGTTGTGAATCAGATCAAAAAAATTTATCAAGCCAAGCATCTGAGGCTCAAATCTTATAAGAATGAAGTGTGGGATCTAATTGACATTTTTTTCTTGTCTTTCAATATTTCATTCATTCTAAGAGAGGAGAACACAGTGGCCGATTCTTTGGCTGTTTCGACAAGCAATTTCAGAGTCCATCTGCCACCCAAGCTCATGTATGATATCACAGTAAAATACAGACCCTCTATACCAGACANAGAATGAAGTGTGGGATCTAATTGACAGTTTTTTCTTGTCTTTCAATATTTCATTCATTCTAAGAGAGGAGAACACAGTGGCCGATTCTTTGGCTGTTTCGACAAGCAATTTCAGAGTCCATCTGCCACCCAAGCTCATGTATGATATCACAGTAAAATACAGACCCTCTATACCAGAAAATGTCAAGCATTGGAAGGTGTTTTAATATGATCTTGAGCTCAAGAGGTTCGTGGAAGCTGTCAATGAATTTTTCGCATTACACATAGACCAGGATCCTGATCCTCAAAATAACCCACATACTGATGTATTTTTAAAGAAAATTGATAATCATCATATTGTGTAGTTACCAAGCAATCACATTTCGAAGGGACTGGTCCCTTTAGAAATGATATTTGACAACAATGATGTGGCAGTGAAAGCTCAAAGGTCGGTTGATGATGTTGACATAGCCGAATGCAACATTGGCACACAGAAAGATCCTAAATATGTCAAGCTGTCAAGCATCCTGTCAAGGAAGCAGAGAGCCGAGTATGTTGAGTTATTAAAGGATTTTGATGATGTGTTTTCCTAGACATATGAAGACCTCATAACATATGACACCGACATTATTGAGCATAAGATTCCACGGAAGGAAGAGGCTAAACCATTCAGGAAGAAATTAAGGAAAATAAATCCTATGATGTTGCCTATCATGGAGAGTGAAGTAAAGAAGTTGCTCAATGCCTAGATCATCATGCCTTTGAGATATTCAGAGTGGGTGTCCAACCTGGCTCTGGTGAGAAAGAAGAGTGGGGAAATCATATTTTGTGTCAATTTCAAGAACCTGAACAGGATCTCAAGGAAAGACAATTACCCCTTGTCAAAAATGTAACACATATTACAAAGGGTAACTAGCGCATCAAGGATATCCATGATTGATGGATTTTCGAGATACAATTAGATCTCTGTCTTCCCTGAAGAAAGAGAAAAGAAAACCTTCACCACTCCTTGGGGTACATTCATGTATGCCAAAATGCCCTTTGGATTGATGAATGCAGGAGTGACCTTCCAGAGAGCCATGGATATCACCTTCATTGGAGAAAAGGATAAATTTGTGTTCATTTATCTAGATGACATAATAGTATTCTCCAGATATGATGAAGAACATTGTTGTCATCTGATAAAAGTCTTCCTAAAATGTAGAAGGTTCGATCTCTCCTTAAATCCCAAGAAATCGTTGTTTTCCATGAAGGAGGGAAAATTGTTGGGCCACATAGTATCAACTGAGGGAGTCAAGATTGATCCCAGCAGAGTTGAAGCAATCCAAACCTTGTCACTCCCGAGATCCAAGAAAGAATTCCAATCTTTCTTGGGAAAAAATAATTTTTTGAGGATGTTTGTTTCCAACTTTGCTGAGATGATAAAGCTTATAACAACCATGTTGAGGAAAGGAAATGAAGTCAAATAGACCGTTGAGTCTCAAAATTCCTTTGATCAGATAAAGAAGGCCTTGATTGAAGCACTTGTGCTTATCAGTCTTGATTACTCAAAATATTTCCTCGTTTTTTCATTTTCTTTGTTTGATACTGTAGCGGTTGTTCTGTTGCAAAAGAATGTTGAAGGGTTGGAGCAGCCCATTTCCTTTTTTAGTCGGGCATTAAGAGATGCTGAGGTGAAATATGACATCATGGAGAAGCAGGCCTATGCTTTGGTTAAATCTATCAAAGCTTTAATATTTTACATCCTGCAATCAAAATTCATCACATACGTCCCTTCAGTTGTCGTTAAGGAAATTCTCATTCAGTCAGACATAGATGGGAGGAGGAGCCGATGGATTGCCAAAATCCTTGATTTTGATCTAGAGATCAAGCCCACCAAATTGATCAAAGTTCAAGGTTTAGCCAAATTGTTGGTTGAATCTAATTGTAGAGCCTTGGGTGTTAACTTCATCAATACTTACTCAGAAAAACCACAAGGTGGATTGTCTGATAGAGGTCCTCAAGGTATCCCTCTATTGGCATAATGCACCTGGTACAAAGATATTATATATTTTCTACAGGAGTTATGGCACCCTGATGGTATGGGAAGGAGAAAGGAAAGATCTTTAAAGCTCAAAGTGATCAGATATTTCCTTATCAACCAGGTCTTCTATTGGAAATTCGCTCTAGGAGTGCTTCTAAGATGTTTACACCCACAAGAGGCCCAGAAAATTATATTGGATTTCCATGACAACCTCTGTGGGGGACATCACTTCTAGAAAACCACATCCTACAAAATTCTCAGGGCTAGGTACTACTAGCCCACTCTGTTCACTGATGTTTTCACAAAATTCGGAGCATGCGTTAAATGTCAAAGATTTTTCAGAAAGCAGCAGCTAAAGTCCCTTCCATTGAAACCCGTGGTCGATTCAGGGCCCTTCCAGCAGTGGGGCCTGGACTTCATTGGGGAAATTCATCCTGCATCCAGTGGTCAACATAGATGGATCCTGAATGCCACAGATTACTTTACCAAGTGGATAGAATCTATTCCCATAAGGAGTGCTTCTCACAGGGTGATCATCATTTTCCTGGAGGATATCATAGCAAGATTCAGTTTCCCAAGTAGAATAGTCACAGATAACGCAACATCCTTCAAATCTGAACCATTAATCTAATTTTGCGAGCAGTTTGGAATCAAGTTGATTCAATCTACCCCATACTACCCCCAAGGCAATGGACTGGTAGATTCCTCTAACAAAATCCTCATCAAAATCATTAAAAGACTGTTAGAGGATAACAAAAAAGCTTGGGATTCAAAACTCAAATTTTCTCTATGGGATGATAGAGTGACAATAAAGAGGTCCCTGAGTACCTCTCCTTTCCAACTTGTGTATGGGACTGAAGTATTTTTTCCTTCTTAGCTCACCCTGTCTCAGGAGAAATTCTTTCAAGACTGTCAAGGAAAGCCCGATGACATGATCAGGAGAATACATCAGCTAGTAGAAGTGAAACAAACTAGAGAGAAGGTGATGGACAGAGCACATGACCGTCAGCAGAAAATCAAGAAGGCCTTTGACAGGAAGAGAAGTAAGGAGGATTTCTAGCCATGAGACCTAGTACTCAAATGGGATGCACCTAAGCAGGACAAGAGAAAACATGGTAAATTTGAATCCCTTTGGATCGTCCCCTTGAAAATCTCTGAGAGGTTCCCAAATAACACTTATAGATTGCAGAATTCAGAGGGAGATGAAGTTTTTGGTGGCCCAATAAATGGGCACTTCYTGAAAAAAWWWWTTTGTTTAAAGTCATGGTTAGAGCCCACCATTGTAGATAYCGTTCTTGTTTTATGTTTTTGTTTTGATAGAAGACTCCATAACCCAAAGCAAGGCACTGGAGCTATGCATTCTTGGCAGCTCATAGGGAGCATGTCATCCCCTGTGGAGCCAATGTTAGCACTTAATCTTTTCAAGGTCTTACGAGTCTGTGGTGTCTACCTAAGTCTGCAAATTTTGCCTGTTTTTCCCCTTTCGCAGACCCAATCATAGTTATTTCCTCTCGGTGTGCATTTTTATTTCGTTTGTCTTCATCCTTTTGATCGACTGGTTTTCCCTGTCGAAGTTGCTTGAGAAATGTCAAACATAGGCTCCCTTGTCTTCTCTAAGGTCGATCACTTCCCTCTTTATCTCTGTCATTGAACCTTTTTCAGCTCAAGCCCTCAGCCAGTCATCTGAGTAATTGATCACAAGTCGCAGTCATGAGCACCAAGCGCAACACTTGAAGCATTTAAATATGGATTCAAATCAAGCGAGAGAGCAAGTTCAGTCTTCAATGAAGGAAAGCGAGCACGAGAATCAGGAGTTCAAAGTGTTTTAAAAATATCTAGCAAGAATCGTGAAATCCCAATTCGCGAAAAAGTAGATCTAGGTCATCCAATTGTGGGGAGTCAAGGGTCGTTGATCCAACATCGGTGAATTTCAGAGCATCGAGAATCAGGAGTTTAGTGTTCTTCTCATAAAAGTGACTCCATAGCCGAAAGTCCTGAGACCTGAAAGCCGATGTGATCATAGTCATTGATCAAACAAGAGATCCAAACCATTGGATCAACATTTTGCTGACTCATAGAAGGGAGCAGTCAACGGGACGAGTTATGTGAACTCGTGAGACACAAAATCATGACGCGCCTATTGATTGGGCCCACGGTCATAACCCAGGTTCATATGGAAAAGCGGGGCCACAAAGAAAGTAAGCGCCTGCCAAGAAGTAGGTGGCTGAAGTGTTCAAGGAACCAATCATGGCCATTGGATTCGGGGCAGGCCCAACCGTTGATCTAGATGGATCATTTCATGGTTTCGGGCATCAGAACATCATGAATCAAGGGGAGCGAGAACTCCTGACATGTGAAGTCCCGAAATTCCTTTTTTGTTAAGTACGGGGTCATAGCTTCTAGTCAACTCTAGTTCTAGTCAACTCTGTTTTACAAAACATGTCGGTTTATTGGCTCCATTTAGCAAAGGTTTCGTTGAATATTATTAATAACATCAGTCAAATATTCTCTAGATTCCTTTGGAAAGGTGCTAAAAAACCCATTGGGTTTCATTTAGCCAGTTGAGATTCGATTACAAAGCCAAAGGATTTGGGAGGATGGAGAATTTAGAACTTGAATAGGTTTGCAAAATATTTGGGAGGTGTTAAGCTTGTATTTTGGTTGCGCACTGATAATAACAAGTTTCTTGTTGCTTCTAACTTTTAGAAGAATTTTATGGGTTCTTTGCATCTAGTGAAGAGGTGGCTGGCATGGTAAGTTGGGAATGGGACCAGGGTTCAGATCATACAAGACCCTTTCATAGGTTTTGATCACATTTACAAACTTTCAGATGCTCTGGTTCGACATTTGAATGAACTACAAGTGTATTCCTTCACACATATCACATACACGTCTTCTTTAAATTCTTCCAATACACAGGATTAGCTTTCAGTAGTTGACCTTGGATTGGAGGGTGAGCTGGTTATTGAATGGTCTAGATATTTGGAAATGTTAAGGAATAGTGGTATTACTATTAAAAGTCATGCAGAACTGTTAGTTTGGTCATGGAATAATTCATTGGGAACAATGACTGCCAAATTTTCTTATGATGCTCTTACAACTCAAGATGTGGTGGAGGATCCAGTTTGGTGGTACCAAGCATTGTGGAAAGTTAAGATTCCATACAATTTAATCCTCTTTATGTAGTATATTCCTTCACAAGTATATTCCTTCACACATATTACATACATATCTTCTTTAAATTCTTCCAATACACAGGATTTGCTTTCAGTAGTGGACCTTGGATTGGAGGGTGAGTTGGCTATTGAATGGTCTGGATATTTGGAATTGTTAAGGAATAGTGGTGTTACTATTAAAAGTGATGCATACATGTTAGTATGGTCATGGAATAATTCGTTGGGAACAATGACTGCCAAATTAGCTTATGATGATCTTACAACTCAGGATGTGGTGGAGGATCCGGTTTGGTGGTATCAAGCATTGTGGAAAGTTAAGCTTCCATACAATTTAATCCCCTTTGTGTGGCTCTACTTAAAGGATCGTGTCCTCACTAGGGTAAATTACAAGCTCTGGGGGGTATAGGGCCCTCAGTTGATGCTCTCTTCTTGAACGAAGAAGATTCTACAATGCATTTGTTTGTTCAGTGTTCAATTTCACAATCTATTAAGGAAGATTTCTATAATCAACTAAAATTAGTGTGATCTTGAAATAGGCCTACTTTGGAAGAAAATATTCACAACTAGTTTATTTCATCTMCTAGACACAAGGTAGTTCCATTTCTTGTGCTTGGGGGAACTTGGCATTATAGGAACAAAATATTGTTTAAGGATTGGGCTAGAAATGATGCCGCCACCAACTCAAGAATAGAGTTGGCTATCAAGAATTTTCTTGTTTCAAACAAAGGTGAATGTTTTGATTTCATTTTGAACCCATTTTATTTTGATAATAATTTTATTGGGTTTTTTTATGGTGTCGTGTAAAGAGGCATTTGTGGGGTAGGAATTGTATTGAAGTTCAACACCCAACATTTCTTCAAAGCACATTTTGATGTTGGTGTTGGAACTAACACTAAGGCAGAACTTCTTGGATTATGGGGCCTCCTTTCTATTGCAAATGGATGCCACATTCAAGATTTAATGGTGGCTGGTGAATCGAGAGTTGTCATAGACTAGATGGATGGGAAGTCTCAACTCGAAGCACTCAACTAAAGGTCATGGAAGGTGAATATTCAACTAAAACTTCAATTCCGATGGATGAAGGCATGTCCATAGACAATTCAATTCAATGACAAACTCCCTTTAAAAACTAGCATGGAGAAGCATCTTGGGTGGCTCCATTTGGAAGAGGTCTACCAGAATTCTAATATCCATATCTTTATGATATGTGAATGCTAATATTAATTTGAAAAAATAATTTAAAAAAAATACTCAGTTACTTTAATTTATTATGTAGAATACTCATGGTCACTTCATTCCCACTTCATTCCCATTGATATGAAGAACATGCTAACTTCATTCTCATTGATATGAAGAACATGGTGTCTGTCGTAATGCAAGTCATATGGGGTTCTAAGGGACCTGGAGTGATGTTGGCACCCTAATCTGTTTCAGGGTAAGTAATAATCTCATCATTCATTTCCTCTTTTTGATTCTGGATTCATTGCTGAGTGATTCCTGGGTAATTTATCTCTTCACTTCTATTGACATTTAAGCGATCAATATATATAATATTGTGGTTGCCATAAAATATGTTTGTGACATCTATTGCAATTGGCGGTGAGGAATTATATATTCATGGTTGGGTTGTATGAGATCGTGAAATATTTGTAACGAAACATTGGGTTTCAGTGTATATGGACACGATGCTCGAGAATAAATTAATTATACCAGTCGATACTTTCGGCGTTCTCCATCTGCGTGGAATTTTACCAGCAGATATCTTAAAACGTTTTTCAGTCGCGAACTGTGCTAGTTTATTACACCCCTGTGCTAGTTTATTTAAAAATTTTACCTAAAAACAATGAAATATTACACCCCTCTGCTTTAAATTAAATTACATGTACTTTGTATTTTCTCTTACTTCTTTTATTTCCGTTTTCCTTATTTAATATCTTTCATTATAAAATTTTATAAATTTAATTAGTTTAAGTAGAAATTATTTCCGTTTACTTTATTTAGTATGTTTCATTATAAAAGTTTATAAATTTAATTAGTTTAAACAATTAAGTAGGAAACTACAAAAGCAATTAACCGCACACGGAATTCGATGTTACCAGAACACAAAAGCTGCGCATATTTAGATTACAACCATTTTGGAATTCGATTTTCACGCCGTCCATGAGCCAAGTTTTTACTTTGGAATTTTTATGAGCCAAGTTTTTACCATTGAATGGCCGATTATTTGAATTTTTATGACGGAGTTATGTGACGTAAGCTTCATTTGTTAACTAAAAACAATATACAATCTCCATTTTTAAATTACTATTATTCAATTTGATTTTTTATTTTCCCATACATCATATTTTTAATTATTATTTATTTTTAAAAATAAATCAAACAACATACATATTTTTTATAATTTAAAATTATAAATCAACCCATATACATATTTTTAATTATTATCATTAAATATTTTTTTAATTTTCAAAACTAAATTATAGTGAATTTTGCCTTATAGTTGGTTCAACCTCAATTTTATTTTTGGAACTTTGTTCAACTTTAATTTTACATAGAATTGTTCATAGTTTCTCTTTAATTAAAATTTTTAAGATAAAAGAAATAAAAAAAAAAATTATATTACTGATGATGATGATGATTAAAGTCTACTAAGATCGAATTGGTTTATGGGATCTTAAGAGGGTAAGTGATTACTTGTGATTCTTTAGAATTTTGTTTATGTGCTCGAAAAGCATTAAGAGAAGCTTTCCAAGATCACCATACTTTTGTTGAGTTAAGAGGTTANAATGTGCTCGAAAAGCATTAAGAGAAGCTTTCCAAGATCACCATACTTTTGTTGAGTTAAGAGGTTAGGAAGGTTGGTAGTGTGATAAATATTTTGAAAATGAGATCTAATACGGGTATAGGCTGGACAATCTAAGAGAAAGTGTTTTTCATCTTCAACCTTTTTAGTGTCACAAAGGTAACACACTCTTTCATCCCATGGCATTTTAGGAATTGACCAACACCCAGTTTCACCATGGAGCTCATGAGAATTTGTTCTTATCTTAGCAATGCTTATTTTTTTCTTTATGCTTGGCAAAACAGATAGATAATTTTGATCAATTGTTTCTTCCATGATTCCCCAATAGTTTAGCCAAGACCGGGCTTCTTTATGTCATCCTCGCTTGAGTCGATGGTGGTTATGACTTGATTTTGAAGCAATTTTAGGTAGCCTCTTGTCTTCCATGTTGTTTAACTTGTTCTTATACATTAGGTATCTTGTCATAGCCATGCTCTCAATGGGGGGGAGTCTTGTTTCTAAGAGGAGGATGGGATAGGGCGTATTTCTTAAGTCCTTTAATTTTGAAATTATAGGTTATAAAATTCTTTTGTATTTGCTCTATCTTTCTCCGCAATTCACGAGAGATACTACAACCCCGAACTTCACATCCATAAAGAATAACAGGTGTAACAAGAGTCTCAAAGAGGAGTTTCTTCTTATCTCAACTCCAAAGATCAGTTGATTTACAATTGTTTTCAAACCCATAATAAGCTTTTCATCCCCCAATAATCCTTTTCTCAATGCTATAATTCCAATTGAGCTTGTGGTGAATATCAATTCCAAGATATTTGTATGAAGTCACTTCCTCCAATTTATTGTTTTCATATACAAAGGTATCATAAGGGATCTTATTGGATTTAATAATCATGACCTTAGTCTTATCGGTATTAACAGTCATACCCATATTGGAGAAAATTTCTTTGAGGATTCTTAGTTGGTTTTCAAGATCATGGGGACTCCTTGCCATAAGAACGATATCATCGGCATAAAGAAGAAGATTGATGACTATACCAGTGAGAGTAGGGCCGACATAACCTGCTTTTTCCAAGCATTCTTATAACTTGTCAATGTATATGCCAAAAAGGGTAGGGGACAAGGGACAGCCTTGTTTGACTCCGATATTGCAGTTAATCTCTTTTGACCAGCCCTCAATGTTTTTAAACTTAGAAATAACATTCTCATACATCCTTATTGCAGTAGCCCTCAACTCAAGAGGCACTTTTATCTCTTCCAACCTATTCCAAAGGTTTTTCCTAGGAACCATGTCAAAAGCTTTTCTAAAGTCAACAAAACAACAAAAAAGATTGGTTTTAGTATTGCAGAACTCCTCTGCAATGATCCTA
>JASDQU010818479.1:34246-54548 GCA_032191745.1 Picea mariana | reverse complement strand
CGGTAATCCCCCATGGTGGACTATAGTTTTAGAATTGTTAATCGTTAAACCCAAGGCAATACAAAATATCTAAAGAATGTTTGTAATATCTCTCCATTCATTAATATTCACCTTTGTCATAATAAGGGTGTCATCCACAAACAATAGGTGTACCACCTTGATCATTTTGGAGACTTTTATGCCTGTTATAGTGCCCTTGACAATGCTACTTTTTAACATGATACTGAGCCCTTCCATAACCAAGATAAACAATAACGGTGATAGTGGGCAGCCTTGATGAAGCCCCCTACCGCTTTTGAAAAATTTGGTTGCCTCTCCATTGAACAACACAACAAAGGTAGAAGTTGTAACACAACTCATGATCCAGTTTGAAAATTGAATGTCGAAACCCACTATAATTAAAGTCAGTCTTAAGTATTCCCAGTCTATGCAATCATAGGCTTTCCTCAAGTCAAGTTTCATGACCAAGGACTTTAATTTATTTATTTTTTATACTGTGCAGACTCTCATGAGCCATACCAATTGCATATTGAATCCTTCTTCCCTGAAGAAAGCCCAGTTGTTCAGCTGAGAGGAATCTCAAAAGGATCGGCTTGATCCAATTAGCTATAACTTTGGAAATCACCTTATAACAGAGATTGCATAGAGAGATCGACCGAAATTCATCAAAGGAAACATGTTTGTTTTCCTTCGGAATAAGAGCCAGAAAGGTTGAATTTAGTCCTCCACTTATCTTTCCTTTCCTCCTCAAGTCCTCCACCATGTCAAGGAGGTCTTCCCCTACCAGGTTAAAAAAGAAGGTAAAGAATTATGTTGTCCACCCGTCTGGCCCCGGGATCTTTTATTTTTTGAAATGTAGTAGCACAGACTTTAATTCCTCCAATGTGACAAGGTTGTAGAGGGGTCCCGCTTCCTCCTCGCTAACCATCCTGGGATAAATACTTGATATCTTTACTTAATCATTTATATTAATGTTTGACTAGGCCTCAAAAAAATGCTTATAGTAGTCCACCGCTTCTACCCTTATCGCTCCCTGATCAATAAGGATGATTCCATTTCCATCCATGATTTCCCAAACATGTTTCTAATTCCTATTATGGCTGGCTACCTTATGGAAAAATCTTGTATTATTGTCACCACATTTTATCCAGGTTGCCCTGTTGCGAAGTCTCCAAGACTCCTCCTCCTCGCGTAACAGTTTGTTCCTTTTAACCTCCATCTCCCTAAGAAGTTGTTCCTTTTCCCGATTTTTAGAATCCCCAATTAAATTCGTCAAATTATCTTTTATCTCAGCTTCCAGTTTCTCCAAGAGAGCCTTGTCTCTCTCCTTAACTTCTTTAACTCGGTTTTTTGTTTGACACTTTAGTTCCTTTAACTTCCAAACAAGTCTGCATTGATTATCACCTTCTGTGAGAAAACAAGGATCTTTCCATACTTTATGAACCAAATCCATATAATCTTTATCCTGCAGCCAATTAGCATTTAGTTCAAAAGGGTAAGCCTTATAAATAGGGGGAATTTCCAGTTGTAAAAGGATGGGTGCATGATCTAAAATAAAGGGATATTCCACCCAAGATCCAGATAATCCACTACCGCCAATAAACTTTCTGATACCATACACCTGTCAAGACGTCTCGCTATGGATTCTTGACCAGACCAGCCATTTCTCCATGTTGGAACCACTTTAACTGGCTTAACATTGATCAACTTCTTTGAAAGAAATACATTCCTATAGTAATCCTCTGTCAATCCAGGAACGAAAGAGCCACCCCAGTTCTCATCTGAGGATATAATAATATTCAGGTCGCCAGCAATAATCAAGTTTTTTATGGATAATATGCCACTACCGGCCAACGAGCTCTAGAAAATCTTCTGATCTACACATGGACCATACACATTTAGTAGGGCGATCTCCTGTTGGTTGATAACACACCTGCCTGTTAACAAAATACCTCTGATTGTAAGAAAGAGAACCAAATCATACAAATTAGGGTCCCATATCACTAGTAAACCACTTAAATTGCCAACAGCATTTACAGCACTCAAAACCCAAGAAGGACGAAGGTGATGCATAAAATATCTAGCTTTATGTTCATGAGCCAGGGTCTCTTGTAGAAAGACAATGCCAAGGCGCGTCCGATCTAGGAGCCTACAAACTGAGGTTGTTTTGAGGGTGCCTCCTATCCCTCTAATATTTAAAGAGAGCAATAACATTACTTAGACCGCACCATGGATTTCATTGCTCTAAGAGCCCCACTATCAGTGGAGGAAGGGACTATGTCATCTGATTGTTTAGAGAGACCTGCCAACTTTTTATGTAAACCTATCATCTTTATGGGTGAAATTTCAATGCCAATGCCTCGAGACCAGGCATATTCCTTACCCTCCCTACTTGGAATCTTGAGAGGAGTTGAGGTTCTCGTTCCCAATGAAGGATCAAGGATGGTTTTGCCTAAGTAAGTAGGTAGCATCAAAGTGTCATTTGAGTCTTTGATATAGGGAATCAAAGAATCAAGAACAACACTAAGGGTGGAGTCATCCTCCTTAGCCTCTCTGAAACCCGGCTCTATCGGGGATATAACTTGTGGGTCCATTGGTGGAGAAGGAGCTTGTAAAGGTCTCTCCGGTGAAAGGGGTAGAGACTGGGTAGAATTTTGGAAAATAGTCGTGTCTGGGAGGCCATCAAAGTCAACACCTCAAAAGGCAAACTTACAGAAGGAGTAACCAAGGGAGCATTAGGATTGTTGAACTTTAATGAACTCAGTGGTAAAGGGTCAGAAGGATCCTTAACCTTATCAGGACATCGCAGACCAGAAGTTGAGGAAAATAACCAATTTGAATTATTTAAAGCCTCTTTCTCCCATTGCATCAGAGAAGAAAATAAAGATGGTCATAGGCTTTGTAACTTACCAGTTAGTGTCGGCCGACACTCCCGTTGTTGTGAAGGGGCATCTCTGGTATGAAGATTCTCACATTCAAGAGAATATTCTTCATCCATATAATCGGGTGGGTCCCTTTGAAGTTCAATATTCTCAAAAATGTCCTCAACTTCCTTACCAACACAATCATGACGGAGGTGACTCGTTTGACAACAAACGTTCCAACGAAAGGGTATCCCAAGATAGTCAAGCGACTGTATTAGTCTTTGTCCACGCCATTCAATATCAATGGATTTAGGCAACCCACAGTGGATATCCATCTCCACTAGTATTCTTCCCATTTTTCGCACTGGGTCAGTAAAAAACTTAGAATATAAAGAAATGAATTTACCAAGATTATCGCCTATAGCCTGCAGGGCTCCTTCATTCCATAGATGTAAAGGAAGACCGAGTAGAAGTACCCACATATGACGGAGTTGAAAATGATCAGTTGTTGGGTCAAATGCAACCCGCCAACGTTTGAGCATTAGGTTTCTTCCGCCAAAAACCAAAAGAGAGCTCATTAACAAGGATGCATCCTCCGAAGACCTGCACATAAACTCGAGCCATCCATTGGTAAGATAGAGAGTCTCCGACTCATAACCCAGAAGCGGAAGCCAATGTTTTTTAACCCAATCCTCATTCAGCTTCTTACTGAGGTAGCTGTAAGATATTCTACCCACCAACCCGTGGAGGGCCATCCTGTATGTTTCTTCTAAACCCACATCTGAGCCTAACACCATTCATTTATGCTTCCTATTTTCTTTCCACACCTTTCATCGAATGGTATTAGGATGTGTCAGTCTGTGGGATTTCCTTTGTCCCTCTTGAGAAAGAACCCCTTTAGTACCAGCCGGGGAGAGACTAATGGGTTGTGTTCCAGAAGTATGAAAGCTAGGATGAAAAGTTGCAGGAGGTGCTACCAAGGAGCCAGACATAGGGTTATTCGAGAGGGTAACTGGGAAGCCTGTAGTATATGATGACGTAAATGTGTTAGGTGGTGAAACCAAAGGCTCGTTCCCCAAGCCGTCTGCCTTGGCATAAATACCCACTTGTTATCAAGACATCTCGTCATCGACACTCATAAGTGCCTTGACATTCCTTTCCACTTCGTTACAGAGGGAGGTTCCCATTAACGACCACCTGTAAAAACACTAAGCTTTGACCAATAAAAGGACTGACAAGAGTTTAGTTTCCTAGATAAGTAATAAATAGTAGAGGGGACCCGAAACCCAAAGAGTCACTAACCAGAAAAAAACAAAAAGGCCGTAAAAAACATTAACGATGATAGACGCCAGGCAGGTAAAATCGGGATTAGAGTTAATGGAAGTGTGAGGCAAGAAAGAACAACTCTAAAACCCTAAAACTTGTAACAAAACTAGCCCGAGTCATGATTAACAGTCTAAAGTAATACTGAGTTAATCGCTAACGTAAACTGGAACCATCCGTCACCATTACAGGGACGCTTCCAAACTTCCAAATTCAAATAATCCATTCCTGCCCAAACTGTTGTTCAGCCCATTGCTCTCAAATAAGACCAGATTTTCCACATGACATTGTGACAGAGGCAAAAGGAAAAATATATAAGCATTGTCATATGGTACAAAGGGATGAGGTGGAATGTTGTGTGTGCGTATGGAAAATATGGGGACTGTGTTATGTCAAAGAGTTGATGGGTGAATGTGGTGTAATGCCTCACATTTTTTTCATATATATATATATATATATATATATATATATATATATATATATTTNTTTTTTTTTTAATTTGCAGTGGGTTGATTTTTTTACTGGAATTATGAATTGTAAATGGCCAATGGCCATAGGTGGTCAAAGAAACAATTTTTTGGCTAAAAGGATCAAGGATAATCAGAGAAACTATGTTTTGTGGCCAAAAGTCAGATCGAGATGAAGCTCTTATACCAATGTAAAGAACCAATATGGTTCTTACCACATACATCCATCATAAATGGGATAAGTAAATGTAATCCATATTGGTCAAGAAAATATATTAAATAAGAATGTATATAATGAGATAAATAGATTGATGAATAAATGATATGTACAATCATGAACGTGCCAAATATATAGAGAACCTAAAGGCACATATGGTGACCATACATGAAAGGATGTGTCCCTTAGACAATTAATAACTAATTATTATTATTACTTAATATTATATATATTTTGTATGTTACACTTGTGATATTAGATATGTTCTCAATGATGGAACTATGTGCATCCTCATTCATGGGTTCATTATATATGTCACCCTCATTCAGATCTAGTGGTGCAATAATGCGCAAGATGTTTGTTTCAAAGGACATTTGTCATTTCTTCATATTCAAATTAACATTATTATCAAATGGTCATTCAATGCCAAGTAGAGATGGATAGGGGTTTGAGTCATCCATGATCTTAATCACCTCAAAATATTCTTTGGTCTTTAAACCTTCAATTCTCACTTCCACTTGCTCTAGCCTACCAATCAGATATGTTCCATACTAGTTGGACAACCTGACTTGAATGGGGGGCCACACCAAGTTGGGTTCCCCCATCAACTCCCAATATTTCTTCGGCAAGATGTTCACATCGTATCCTAGGTCTAACATGACATCGTCCATCTCATAACTTATGAGTTCAAGTGTTGTCTTGAATTCTTTTTCTGAGCGCTTATGTTTGCTCACTTAATGCACATCCCATTCTGGAAATGGGGCATAAATAGTTATAGTGGATTCTTCTTTCCCCATACATTTGGTTAGCATGCAAGTTAATTTCTTTACAACCTCACGATCATTTAACATTTTAAGGAAACAATGCAAGAAATCACTTACTTGGTCCTCTGATTCAGCCTCGTAGTAAATGTTGTTGTTATGATCCAATGCCTTAAAAAATGATAAAATGTCAATGATTGCAGTCCACTTCGAGAGGAGACCTCCTTGTATAATATATCCAATTCAGAATACAATATGAGATGAGATAAGATGCTCCGAAGACTAGGCCTCCTTGGTATATATAGGAGACAAAGGGTGCAATTGAAATGGAAGGGTACAATAAATGATTCTATCCGACATACAAATATAACACTAGAAATATAATAATTCAATATCTAGGGATTAATAAGGGGTTTTATTCATAACATGGGAATTTGTTAAGGGGTTAACATGCCCTTCCCCTTCAAACAAGTGTTGTAATGTTTCTGAATTGGCTAGTCTAGGAAAATTTGCTAATGTTTGTGTATGGTTAATTGTTTATAGGATATATATTGAGTATACAGATGGTAAATGAGACAAAAGACTATAAATCATATATTATGATATCTTTGGAGTACAATGCCGAATGCGGCTGACAATAAAATAAATCACTTGGCTAGATCAATGACAAAAGGATCTTATCCAGAATACAATAAGAAAACTAAAATCATAATACATGATAGATGATATTGTGGGATCAATGGATGATCTGCGAGCTATGACAGCTCACACGGTAACTACTGCAAGTTCGAAAAGTTTGCCCTAGTGGCTAGATCTCTCTGATCAGTGTGGAAAATGTCCCAAACATTGCGCCATGTTGTCCCTCTCAGTCCTAGTGACTGACCGGACCCTCTTCAGTGTTTCTAGACCTGGATGGATCCCCCTAGGGGAATGTGCCCCTCTACGACTGGAAAATTATGCCCTAGTGATTCCACCATCAGAATCAGCTAAGATGTGTCTTAAACTGATCACCATGGCCTACTGTGAAATGGGTTGGAATGGTTTCCTTGGATATGATCTAATGATCTCTCGGGAACCCCGAATGTGTTCTCCCTAAGTGTCGCACTCCCAATGTCTGGAAAATGCATCCTTGATAATTCCCCTACCAGAATTTGACAAGAGACTAGGAAAAAGATGTGTATGGTCTGCCTCTCAAATGGGTTGGAGGGGAATCTTTGAAATCTCCCTGAATGGGACAAGTCGATCCACTAAACCCCCTCGGAAGTTGTGCCCTCTCCTTGAACAAGTGTGCCCATGTTGTTGAACATTGTAGAAATATTGTTGAAGACTGATGGAAGACCTGTGTGATCTCCTCGGTGATTGGGGTGAATCTCTCAACACCGAAATCAACCATTGGTGTATTCCTCCTAGAATCCACTGAGCTACCTTTCCTGAGATGGGCCTTTCTCCTCAATGACAAGTCAAAATGTGCATAATGATTAATTAGGTCATTGTACCTTCTCTTATAGCTGCCTGAAACCCTAATTTGTTGTTGAATTATAATTTTATCTCATCTATTATATTTTTATCTCAATTTGTCTTAAAAGCGCTTTTAGCCACTTTTAGCTCAATGTCACTTTCTGATTATAACACCTTTGACTGGGATGACCTCTAGTAACCATGTTTACCCCTTTCTAGCCCTAGATATAGTCTAACGAGGTTGTTTATACCATTAAGCCTCCTCTCTGGAGCTCCTATTTGGAAAGGGACATTACATTCCTCCCTTCCTGAAATTGTTTTTCCTCAAGCAATACCAATCCGGGGTGCTACAACACCTGCTTGCTCTCCCAAGTAGCATCCTCTACTGGAAGCCCTTTCCATCTGATCAAACACTCTCTGATGACCCTGCTCTTCAGTTTCTTCTTTCGTAACTCCAATACCTCCTCTAGAACCAAATCCAATTGTCCCTCCTTCTCCAATGGGAGAAGCTTCTCTGATGTGTTGATGAATTGTCCCACTACCTTCTTGAGGCAAGATATGTGGAACACATTATGGATTTTTCTCCTCTCTGGAAGCTCTAGCTCATAGGAAACCTCGCCTACTCAACATATGATCCTGTAAGGTCCATAAAATATGGGTTTGAGCTTCTCAGCCCCACTCTTCTTAAAAGATGATTGTTTGTAAGGTTGGAGTCTCAAGAAGACCAAATCCTCAACCTCAAAGCTGTACTCTATCCTGTGCCTATCTACACTCATCTTCTGTCGATTTTGTGTTGTCTGCAGGTTCTCTTTTAGCAATTTGAGAATATCCTAACTCTCTGTGATCCAATCCTTGGCCTTGGGAGCTCTACCCTCACCGAAAACCAAGTCTATCAAAGTGGGAGAATCATACCCGTATAATGATCAGAAGGGTGTCATACCAATGGACATGTGGAAAGTGGTGTTGTAACAATGCTCTCCTAAATGCAGCCACTTGACCCATGTTCTTTGTTGTCCACCCACATAGTTCCTCAAATACCCTTCAACCCATTTGTTGATGATCTCGGTCTTCCCATCTGTCTGAGAGTGATAGTTGGTGCTGGGTGTTAACTCAATCCCCACCAATCTGAAAAAATCCCTCCATAATGTCCCAATAAACTGACTGTCCTTGTCATTGATGATGTTCCTCGACAACCCATGAAGTCTGAAGACCTCTCTAAAGAATAACTCAGATACCTGAACTACGATGTATTATGTTGATATGGCATAGAAGTGAGCAAACTTTGTCAATATTTCGACCACTACATAAATGAAGTCCTTACCCTGGACCTTGGGTAGGAATGTGATGAAGTCCATTGATATGCTCTCCCATTTCTGCTCTGAAATGGGAAGTGGCTGAAGTAGCCTTGCTGGAAAAGTAGGCTCTGACTTTTTTTCCTTGCAAGTCACACAGTCACTGATGTATCGCATAAGGTCATGTTTGAGGCCCTTCCATGAGAACCTCTCTCTAATCTACCTGTAGGTTTTGAAAAAACCCTAATGGCCTATTAGTGGTGAATCATGAACTATCGCAAGGATCTTCTTCTTGAGCCCTGAATCTGGTACCAAGTAGACTGTGTCCTTGTATAATATGACATCATTAATGATCTTGTACCTTTCATCCTAAATATTTCCATCCATGATCTCGCAAGCGAACTGGTTCTTGGAATATTCCACTAACAAGTGGGATTTCCAATCCGCTGAAATCTCCATCAAAGAACATGTCGCGGGTCTCCTAGATAGCGCATCGGCCACAATGTTATTCTTTCCCTTTGCGTACTCTATGTCGAAGTAGAATTCTTGTACCTTCATCACCCATTTCTATTGGCGCTCACTAAGGTCCTTCTGCTCGAGGAAATACTTCAAGCTGTTGTGATCTGTTTTGACCATGAATTTGTTGCCCACCAAATATTGTCTGAATTTGGTCAAGGCATGCATGATTTCCAGCATCTCCTTGTCATAGATGGAGTACAACCTCTCAAGTTGAATGAGATTCCTACTCTCAAATACAATGGGGTGTCATCCCTGCATCAAAATTTCCCCGATGCCCTCGCTGGATGCATCACACTCTAATACAAATGACAGAGTGAAGTATGGTAATGCTAACATTGGGCATGTTCCCACGACTTCCTTCATGTGATCAAAGGATTTTTGTGACTCATCAGTCCAGAAAAAATCCCCATGCTTGGTGAGATCTGTCAGTGGTGCTCCAAGCTAAGAAAAACCCATGAAAAACCGCATGTAATAACTGCATAACCCGAAGAAGCTCCTCAACTCTGTCACATTCCTGGACGTTGGCCAATCCATAATGGCCCTGATCTTCTCCTGGTATATTTGTAACCCCTGTGCATTGATGATGTGGCCCAAGTAAAGTATCTCTGTCATACCAAACTCACACTTGGACTTTTTGGCGTATAGTGATTGTGCCTCCATGATGCTTAATACCTCATCCAAGTGCCTCATATGCTCCTGACATGTCTTGTTGTAGACCAAGATGTCGTTGAAGAAAACCAAGATTGATTTCCTCAACTAATCCTTGAATATGTGGTTCATGTAAGACTAAAATGCAGTTGGTGTGTTGGTTAGCCCAAATGTCATGACCAGAAACTCCAAATGTCCAAAGTGACACTGAAATGTCATATTCTCTATGTCATGCTCTTAGATGTTGATCTCATGATACCTGGAGCGTAGTTCAATCTTCGAGAAGAAAACTACCCCATGCATTTCATCCATCAACTCGTCAATGCGAGGGATAGGATACTAGTTCTTGATGGTTTTCTTGTTCAAGGCCTGGTAATCAATGCACATCCTTATGGTACCATTCTTCTTTAGAACTAAGACAACTGAAGAAGTGAATGGACTATTGCTATGTCTGATGTTTCCCATCGCTAGAAAATCCTTAATTGATTTCTCTATCTCATCCTTGAACCTCCTAGGATGACGATAGGGTGGTGTGATCATAGGTTTGGCCCCCTCCTCCAACTCAATGGTGTGATCAAACCCCCTGTCAGGTGGTCTTCCTAGTGGAATCGACCCAAAAACCTGATAATGTCGCCCCAACAAGTTCTCTATCTATGTCTGATATTGTTGTCGACCCTTTGAATCATTCTATGTAGTGATCAAGCATTATGTGGAATATGCTACCTCTCCATGTCTGAATATCCTCTCCATCCTCTTGGCCAAAACTGTCATGTGTGCTCCTATTGACATGTCTCTCAGAACATTCATCTCTCTATCATTGTATTTGAACCCCATCTCCAAGTTTTGGTAATTGGTGATGATTTTGCCTAAGGTGATAATCCACTGGACTCCCAATACCACATCTGTGTCAGATAGGTCAACCACATAAAATGTGTCTCTCCCTATGTAGTTTCCTAACTTTATCTCCAAGTCCGAAACTCTGTCTAGACACTCCACTGTATGGCCATCTTCTACTGCAATGTCAAACCCCTCAAACTCCTTTGTCCAAAGTGCCCATCTCAATACCAACGAAACATCAATGAAGTTGTGGGTGGCCCCACCATCTATCAGGGTGATTGTTCATTGTCCCTGAATAGTCCCTCTAATACAGAGGGTATCATATCTGGGAACACCAGAAAGGGTCGCTATGACTCGTCCCTTTGCTGGTTTCCATCTGTTAGCCTGCTAAGGGGGTTGTGGAACTATCAGTGGGTGGGTCCCTGTCGGTGTCGGTAGTCTACAGGGAGGATGCTCCTTTTCCTGTGTTGAATCCTCCTCCGAGCTAGTGGATCCATTGTCATGCTCCTCCTCCTCACTATCCACGTTGTCTTTTGCCACCTCAATATAATGAATCTCTCCCTTTCCCATGCACCTGTGGCCTGGGACCCAAGGGTCTCTATAGCTGAAGCAAAGCTTCTTCCTCATAATCTCTTGCTTCATCTCATCATCCAAATTCTCCTTTCCCTTCCATTGTCTCTGGGATGGCTTCCTGTCTTAGCCCTTCTGTGGTACGAAGCATTTGGAAAAGGGTTTAGTCTTTGGCACTGAGTCTGCCAAATCTCAAGTGCATAAGATGGAATCCTGCAAGGTGTGAGGCATGTATGCCTTCACCCATCATCTCAAGGGATCTGTGAGTCCCTCTGTGAATAACATGATCATCCTAGGCTATGATATATCTTTCATTGCCACTGCTACCTGCTGAAACTCTGTGATGGATGCCTTTATTGTGCCAGTTTGTCTCAACTAGGCTAGATCCCTGAAGTGGATCTCGAGATCCCTCCTATCAAACATGTCGATGAGTCTCTCTATGAACTCCATGTAGGAGGTGATGTGACTGTGACCCAACATCACCAATCCATGATGCCACCACTTGTGTGCCTCACCCTTCAAGTGTAGGGTAGAAAAACTGATGGCCTTTGTCTCGATCATCTGGTTGAGCTTGTAGTATGTGTCTAGATTTTGTACCTAAGCTCTGGCAGTGCATTTGGACAATCCGTCAAAATAAGGTATGGTGATTTTACCAACTTTTCGGATGAAATCAATGTTATGCCCCTGATGTTGCTGATGTCCTCCTCTCTATGGATCTTTGGGGCAGTTCCTAATTCTAATTCCACAATACATGACCAGGGTCATGTCCTGATGGAAGTCACGGCCCAATGCTGCATACTCCCTCATGTACTCTGCAATGTCCTCAGCCTGAGTGGGAGACCTTTATGCTATCGGTTGTTGTGCTTTTATTGGGGATGCCTCCTGGAAACTGGGGAACAATGGTATGGAAATCATACTCGAAGAGGTGTATGTGCAAGTAGGAGACTGGGGTCTATTATCTGCCCCTAAGTTCCCCAGTGCTCCATGTGGGGCTTGTGTGCCTGGGGTGCCCACTATGACCAATCCATCAACCATTTGTGCCAAGGACTAGGTCATGGCCTGCTGACTGACTACCATATTGTTAAGTACCTGCATGAAGGCTACCTCTGGGTCCATGGGGGAATTACCACTACCTTTTGGTCTCTCATATATTTCTCCTAACATCCTCTCTGCCTCATGCTCTGCCCTTCTCTCTGCTTCCCTCTATGCCTCTTCCTCTTCCTCTGAGTTGGAAGGGAAAGGGGGGAAATTAGGTCTAGGTCTTCCATCCTTACGTCTGTTGTAAGTGACATATTCGTCACCTATGTTGTCATAGCCCCCTAGGTTCTCTGTTGCACTCATCATCTTTAGGCACGGGCTAGTAGGACTAAAGATTTGATACCACTGTAATGTTCCTGACTTGGCTATTCTGGAAAACTCTGCTAATGTGTGTGTATGATTAATTGTTTACAACATATATATTGAGTATACAGATGGTAAATGAGACAAAAGACTATAAATCGTATATTATGATATCTCTGGAATACAATGCTGAATGTGGTTGACAATAAAATAAATCACTCGGATAGATCAATGACGAAAGGATCTTAGCTAGAATACAATAAGAAAACTAAAATGATAATACCCGATGATAGATGACATTGCAGGATCAATGGACAATCTGCAAGTGATGGAAGCTTACGCAGTAATTGTTGCAAGTCTGAAAAGTTTGCCTTGGTGGCTAGATCTCTCGGATCGGTCTGAAAACTGTCCCAAACAGTGTGCCCTGTTGTCCCTCTCAATCCTGGTGATTGATTGGCCCCTTTGTTGGTGTGTCTAGACCCGGATGGATCCCCCTGAGGAATGTGCCCCTCTAATACTAGAAAGTTGTGCCCTAGTGATTCCACCATCAGAATTGGTTGAGATGTGTCTCAAACTGATTTCCCTGGCCTACTATGAAATGGGTTGGAAGGGTTTCCCTGGATCTGATATGGTGATCGCTTGAGAACCTCAAATGTGTCCTCCCCAAGTGTCACACTCCCAATGTTCAAAAAATGCGTCCCTGATGATTCTCCCGTCAGAATCTAACAAGAGACCAAGAAAAAGATGTGTATGGCCTGCCTCTCAAATGGGTCAGAGGGGAATATTTGAACTCTCCCTGAATGGGATAAGTCGATCCACTAAACCCACTTAGAAGTTGTGCCCTCTCCCTGAACAAGTGTGCCCCTGCTGCTGAACCCTGTAGAATTGTTGTTGAAGACTGATGGAAGACCTGTGTGATCTCCCTGGTGACTAGGGTGTGTCTCTCAACATCGAAATCAGCTATTGGTGTATTCCTCCTAGAATCCACTGAGCTGCCTCTCCTGAGATGTTCTTTTCTCCTCAATGACAAGTCAAAATCTGCATAATGATGAATTAGGTCGATGTACCTTCTCTTATAGCTTCCTGAAACCCTAATTAGTTGTTGACTTCTAATTTTATCTCATTTGTTCTATTTTTAGCTCAAGTTGGCTTAAAATCACTTTTAGCCTCTTTTAGCTCAATGTCACTTTCTGATTATAACACCTTTGACTGGGATGACCTCTAGTAACCTTGTTTATCCCTTTCTGGCCCTGGCTATAGTCTAATGGGGTTATTTAGACCATTATTCCTCCTCTCTAGAGATCCTATTTGGAAAGGGACATTACAAGTGTTGTCCTTAACACTTTACTAACCACAAGTGTTTTCACAAGAAGAACTCATCTTCCCATGTCGCCTCTTCCACTGGTAGGTTCTTCCATTTGATGAGGTACTCTTTAATTGCTTGATTTCTCAGTTGCTTAATCCTTGTTTCAAGGATTGTTTCTGATTCTAGTATGATTTTCTAATCCAGGTGGATATCGGTGGCCACCCACCTATTCCACTAGCTCAAAAAACAGTTCTCCACCTTGGCAGTTTTTCGATAGTTTTTGGGGTTTCAAACTTCCGGAGTCGTTTTAAGGCCCTAAACAACGTTTTTTGGGGATTTGGGGCCGAGGTGATTGCTAGAGGCACTTACCTGGGCTAGTCAAAAATTGTTCTTCTCAGTTAGACCTTTCCAATGGGCTATCGTGCACCTAAAACAGAAATCGTATGAAAAAGTTACAACCCCAGGAAGTTGATGTACGAACTTACCCAAACGGGGCCCACATGACTTTTGGTGCTTCATCTCCTAGGGTTAGGTTTTTGGATGTCTAGGGTTTTTGACATTCCTGTTTATTGTAAAAGGCCTTCAGAGCCTCATTGTAACCATCTTCTTGTGAATGATCGCAACCGTCACATCTCTTCTTAGAGATAAGCCGCCACCATTCCAACAAGCTTGTTTTCCGCTGCATTTTATAGTTTCGGCTTATTTCCTTATTGAATAAAAAACCAGTTTTACTGTATCTCTGTTATTTTGTGTTAAGCATCTTTTAACAATATGTATTCATTTTGTTCTTCTCATAAAATTCGGATCATTTTCCCTTCTTCATTAATCTCTGGTAAAATATTTTGTACCGGGATCTTGTTGTCGATGACCTTCTTTAAGCAATAAACATGGAATACTATATGTACACATGAAGATGGAGGCAACTCCAATTTGTAAGGCATACTTCCAATCATTTGCAAAACCTTTTAGGGGCCATAATATTTGGGTGTTAATTTACTGTCCTTATTTTGTTTCTTGAGGGACATTTGTTTATATGGTTGTAGCCTCATAAATACGCAATCCCCCACTTCAAATTCTCTTTCTCTATGATGTTGATCTACTTGTTGTTTCATCCTATTTTGTGCAATAACCAAGTTTTCCTTCAATAGTTTGAGAACCTCTTGTTGATCCCCTATGTGGTCCTCCACTGCTTGAACCTTTGTATTCTCTTTTAAGGGTGATGTAATGGATGGAAGATGATATCCATATAGTGCAAAAAATGAGGACATTTTTGTTGAAGTATGGAACGATGTCGCCTCTTCCACTGGTAGGTTCTTCCATTTGATGAGGTACTCTTTAATTGCTCGTTTTCTCAGTTTCTTAATCCTTGTTTCAAGGATTGTTTCTGGTTCTAGTATGATTTTCCCTTCTTCATTATTCTCTGGTAAAAGATTGTAGTGGGATCTTGTTATCGATGACCTTCTTTAAGCAATAAACATGGAATATTGGATGTACACATGAAGCTGGAGGCAACTCTGATTTGTAAGCCATACTTCCAATCATTTGCAAAACCTTATAGGGGCCATACTATTTGGGTGTTTGTCCTTCTTTTTTTGCTTGAGGGACATTTGTTTATATGGTTGTAGCCTCAGAAATACCTAATTTCCCACTTCAAATTCTATTTCACTACGATGTTGATCTGCTTGTTGTTTCATCCTATTTTGTGCAATAACCAAGTTTTCCTTCAATAGTTTGAGAACCTCTTGTTGGTCCCTGGTGTGGTTCTCCACTACTTGAACCTTTGTATTCCATTTCAATGGTGATGTAATGGATGGAGGATGATATCCATACAGTGCCAAAAATGGGGACATTTTTGTTGAAGTATGGAATGATGTGTTGTACCACCATTATGCTAAGGGAAACCACTTGACCCATTGTGTTTGTTTATTAGACGCAAAGCAACAGAGATATCCTTCTAGACATTTGTTCATAATATTAGTTTTCCCATCAGATTGAGGATGGTAAGATGAGCTATGAGCCAATTGAGTACCCAAATAAGAAAATTGTTCAGTCCAAAAATTTCCATTGAAAATTGGATCTCTGTCACTTACAATAATCTTAGGGACTCTGTGTATCTTTTGAACTATTTCCATGAATGTTGTGACTACTGTACATGCTTTAAAAGGATGAGAAAAGAAAGAAAAAATGGGCATACTTTGTTAGTTGATCCACTACTACCATGATGACACTCTCTCCTTCAGATTTGGGTAAACTTGTAATAAAATCCATTGAAACTTATTCCCAACATTGACTTGGTAGAGCTAATGGTTGTAGGAAACACAACATCTTAATTGTCTCTCCCTTGTTTTGTTGGAAGACCAAGCATTCAGACACAAAATTTTGAACATTAGTTTTAAGACCTTCCAAGAAAAAATCCTTCTTGATCATGTGGTACGTTTTCAAGAATCCTGAATGTCCTCCTATAAGAGAGGTGTTCAATTCTAGAAGGACCTTCTGTTTGAGTTGGGAATTCTTACATAAATATAGGTGATCATGATACCATATAAAATCATTCTTCCACATAAAATTATCTATTGAACCGGGGTCCTCTTGTAGTTGTTGAATGATCTTCCATACCTCTTGATCTTGCTTACATTCTATCCTTGCTTGTTCCACCCAATTAGATTGCGAAATAGAAATAACACATAGTGATCCTTCTGTTTCTTCTTCTTTCCTTGAGAAGGAATCTGCCACAACATTATGTTTTCCTTTTTCGTAGATAATTTCTAAATCATAACCTAGCATCTTTGTAACCCATTTTGTTTCTCTTATGAAGATAAGCATTGCTCCGAGAAGTATTTTAGACTATCATGATCTATTTTTACTTTGAAGTGTCTTCCTATTAGGTAAGGGGCCCCATTTCTGAATTGCATGTAGTATGACCAACATTTATTTTTCATAAATGGGTTCAAGTAAGTTTTTTCCTTTAAGTTGGTTGCTTTCAAAGGAAAGGGGCCTTCCTTCTTGCATTAAAACTACACCAATTCCATGGCTTGATGCATCACACTCCTCAATAAATGTTTTTTTGAAGTCAGGTGTCGCTAGGAGGAGAGTTGTACACATAGCTTCCTTAGGAATTTCAAAATATTTGGCTGTTGCTTTAGTCCAAGAATATGTTTCCTTATTTAATAATGTTGTTAGAGGTGCTACTATTTGACCATAGTTCTTGACAAACTTGCAGTAATATCCCATCAATCCTAAGAATCCTCTAAGTTTCTTCAAGGTTTTGGAAATTGGCCATTCCTTCATAGCTTTAATTTTTTTAGGGACCACTTTTACACCTTCATGAGATACAATATGACCCAAATATTCCACTTCTTGAACCCCAAAGGCACACTTGGAAGGCTTTGCATAAACTTGTTGCTCTTCCAATAGTTGTAATATTCTTTCAACGTGTTGTACATGCTCTTCCCAAGATTTTTTGTATATTAGTATGTCATCAAAAAATACTAACACAAATTTTCTAAGGAAGGGCTTAAAAACATAATTCATCAAGCTTTGAAATGTTGAAGGTGCATTAGTAAATCGAAATGGCATGACCAAAAACTCATAATGACCTTCATGCATTCTAAAAGTTGTTTTGAGAATGTCTTCCTACCTCATTTTAATTTGATGATATCCTAAACGAAGATCCAACTTAGTAAAGAATTTTACTCCATGCAATTCATCTAATAATTCATCAATGACAGGAATAAGAAACTTGTCTTTGATGGTCATTTTGTTGAGTTGTCTATAATCCGAGCACATACGCCATGAACCATCATTTTTGGTAACCATGACTTATTGGTTGGAGGAGTTTAGCATCAGTCATATGTGGTGGAATCCCAACTATGTTTCCATTAATTTGATAATGCTTAGGAGTTGGATAATTCTATGCGTGGCAAGTAATAACTGTACTATTGGACACATAGATTTTGTGTAGAGACAAATTCGTAAGGCATGGTGTAGTTAATTGTTTCCAAATGGAACTTGTTATTGGAAAAATGACTTAGGGATAAGTCAAGGAATGATAATGAAAGCTAAGAAAAGACAATTGATTTAAGAAATGACATGGTATATATGACAATTTCTTTAGGAGATCACAAGGTATATATGGTTATAGGCCAAGGGACAATTCCAATGACGATTCCTAATGGAGATGTCAAAAATATTTGTGATGTGTTATATGCAATATACTTAAAGAACCTTTATTTAGGGAGTCAATGGAAATTTCCACCATGGTTATTGACCAATTATGAGACATTACCAAGGACCTCATCAAGCATGTAGTCCCAAATAGGTTGAACATCTCAAAATGATGTACCTTTCTCAAGATCTAGAATTAGAAGAATTGGTTGCTAACATTGGTTATTTACCTGAGTTATTTTGTTGTAACAATTTGTAGTTGGATATAAGATTCAAGGATGTGACAATGTTGAGATTGATTGTGCTCTTGTTGGCATTGTTTTCCTCTTGTTCATATTTTGAATTTGTGTAATGGAACAAGTTTTTTTTGCTAATATAATCCAATGGATATTCCATCTATGTGTATGCTTCCAATTGCGTTTCTATGAAAATTGTTGTGCACTTTGAGATCACGGGGTTATAGGTTGTTGTGTTTACTCTAGGGGTTATTCGTTACTTACACCACACCATCATTCACAATAACCTCAATGTTTGATCAAGACTCTACAATTAAAGACAATCAATCACAAATCATGATCCACATGCTTCTAATTGGGACTATGTTAGAACATAAACAATGAATATTTCATATTGGAGTAGAATCAAAGATGGGAGGGATAGTTGCTTAGAGACCCTTCCCTTTGCTATCAAGCATGTTTGTTGTGGATATGATCGTTGATGTTTGGGATTATGAACTTAATGGAAAAAGGTTGGATTTCATTTGCATGTGACTATTTAGGAGAAGTCTTGGCATGATTGAATGACTTTATGCACATAAACTAATTAAATGCTCAAGTGCTCAAAGAAATATGAAATGAATTAAATGAGAAATTTGACATCTACTTATCCCCTAAATTGTTAACCTTCTGGTTGAAAGAAGAGGAAATGGGTGTCGAAAAAAAATTGGTATTTTTATGAGAACCTAGAACTCATGGTATTAATGATCCATCCCAAGTTGACAAACTTAATCAGAAAGATCCATAGGGTAGATGGATATTTTGATGATATTTCTTAGATATAAAAGTTGGTAGTCACTATTATTTATGCAGGTTAGTGAAATTGATTTTGTTGATGAATCATGATAATATTTTTGAGATGATTATTATATTCATGATGTTAACATGTGATTTCATTTTGATGAAATATAACCTTGACAAAGATATGTTGATGTTATAATGTTGTGACAATATGTCGTTATGTGATGACATGTAGTGCTTACATGAAGTTTTTATGATGAGATGCTTGAACATGACATGCGAGAGTTGGCATGTGGATTCTTTCTTTGAAATGTTCATATAATGACTAATGCAATGATTGCATGTTTTTGAGGTGGTGATTGTCACGTTATCTATTAGTGAGTCGAGAGGGCCATGATTGTGGACCAAGAGGGTTGATTTATTTGATGATCTCATGGGAGCCCATAACCACAAAGAAGAATAAAACAAGTAACATCTTATGGGTTGGGGACAACTTAATCTACTACTTATGCTAGTAATTTTTATGCCTTGTATTAGAGTTGTGATGCCAAATTCCTGAAGAATGGTTGGAGCATTGTTTGTCGATGGTGTTGTGGGATTGGACTTTGATGCTTGGGGTTGTACCTAGTTTTTGTGAAGGGAGTTTATGACAACCTTTCGAGATTCCTGGTATACGTGAGTACTGATCCAAATGCTTTCTTAGGAAGATGAGGTCTCGAGCCTTGGGGCTTCAGATAGATCGGTAGGCTTTAAGCCTGGTTTTGAAAGTCAGGAAGGATGGCTAGAGAGTACTTGCACTTCCCCGATGTTGTGATGTGGACTTTCTATGCCTGAGGTAGTCACTTGGGTGGCTTTATACTAGTCCAGTAGAGGGTGTTATGGAAGGTACATGCACGTGGGCTTCACCTTTTTAACCAATATATTATCACGTTCATTCATAAAGGGGGTTTTTAAATTGCAAAAAATAAAGTCAATATATTGTAGGTGTTGGGGGGTGGATGTGGGGTCATAGGGGGTTTATAGATATTATGGGGTATAAAAAGGGGTATCTAGTAAAATTAAGGTTTTCTTTTATTGGAAAGATGTATTGGGAGGGGGGTTCAACATAAGGATTTTGGGAGGTGTTCATCAATATCTAGTGAAATTAGGGGTATTCTTTAATATCCCATGAACGAAGGTGCTGTGTCACAGGTTCACTGAGTGAAGACCACTTCGGTACAAAAGCTAACAGAGGGTGTTGTGGAGGGTATGGTAAGATAATTAAAATCCTATAAGAAACATAATCAAACTAAGTTCCTAGAAGGAGGGGTGTATGTCATAACCCATATTATTATTATTAAATATAAATAATAATAATATCAGGAATATAATAATTCTCCTAAAACGATCATAATAAATACTTATTGGTGTTATCACATTTATTTCTAAACGGGTGTTTTTCCTAAGAAGTTGGCCCCTTGGTGAAAGAAATGAAGAAAAGGGGCAAAAAACCCACAAAATCGTGTTATCATAAGTTTTT
>JASDQU010818479.1:1610-14220 GCA_032191745.1 Picea mariana | reverse complement strand
AGGGCACAATTTTTCAGTAGTAGAGGGGCACATTCCTCAAGGGGATCCATCCTAGTCCAGACACCAACAAAGGGGCCAATCAGTCACTAGGACTGAGAGGGACAGCAGGGCGCATTGTTTGGGACAATTTTCAGACCGATCCGAGAGATCTAGCCACCAGGGAAAACTTTCCAGACTTGCAACAGTTACTGCATAAGCTGCCATAACTTGCAGATCGTCCATTGATCCTGCAGTGTCATCTATCATCAGGTATTATCATTTTAGTTTTCTTATTGTATTCTAGTTAAGATCCTTTTGTCATTGATCTATCTGAGTGATTTATTTTATTGTCAGCCACATTCAACATTGTATTCCGAAGATATCATAATATACAATTTATAGTCTTTTGTCTCATTTACCATCTGTATACTCAATATATATGTTGTAAACAATTAATCATACACACACATTAGCAGAGTTTCCCAGACTAGCCAAGTCAGGAACATTATAGTGGTATCATAGCTTTAGTCTTGCCAGCCTATGACTAAAGACGATGAGTGCAACAGAGAACCTAGGGGGCTGTGAGCACGTAGGTGATGAATATGTCACTTATAATAGACGTAAGGAGGGAAGACCTATACCTGATTTCCCCCCTTTTCCTTCCAACTCAAAGAAAGAGGAAGAGGAACAGAGGGAAGCAGAGAGAAGGGAAAAGCGTGAGGCATAGAGGATGTTAGGAGAAATATATGAGAGACCAGAAGGTAGTGGTAATTCCCCCATGGACCCAAAGGTAGCCTTCATGTAGGTACTTGACAATACGGTAGTCAGTCAGCAGGCCATGACTCAGTCCTTGGCACAAATGGTTGATGGATTGGCTATAGTAGGCACCCCATGCACACAAGCCCCACATGCAGCACTGGGGAACTCAGGGGCAGGTAATAGACCCCAGTCTCCTACTCGCACATACACCTCTTCGAGTATGATTTCTAGACCATTGTTCCCTAGTTTCCAGAGGGAATCCCCAACAACAACACAACAACCGATAGCACAGAGGCTGCCCACTCAGGCTGAGGACATTGCAGAGTACATGAGGGAGTATGCAACATTGGGCTGTGACTTCCATCGGGACATGACCCTGGTCAAGTATTGTGGAATTAGAATTAGGAACTGCCCCAGAAAGCCACAAAGAGGAGGACATCAACAGTAGCAGGGGCATAACATTGATTTCATTCAAAAAGTTGGTAAAATCACCATACCTTATTTTGAGGGATCATTCAAATGCATTGCCAGAGCTTAGGTACAAAATCTAGACACATACTACAAGCTCAACCAGATGATCGAGACAAAGGCCATCAGTTTTTCTACCCTACACTTGGAGGGTGAGGCACACAAGTGGTGGCAACATGGATTGGTGATGTTGGGTCATAGTCACATCACCTCCTACATGGAGTTCATAGAGTGACTCATGGACATGTTTGATAGGAGGGATCCCGAGATCCACTTCAGGGATCTAGCCTAGTTGAGACAAACTGGCACAACAGAGGCATCCATCATGGATTTTTAGCAGGTAGCAGTGGCAGTGAAAGATATATCATAGCCTAGGATGATCATGTTATTCACAGAGGGACTCACAGAGCCCTTGAGAGGATGGGTGAAGGCATACATGCCTCACACCTTGTAGGATTCCATCTTACGGACTCGAGATTTGGCAGACTCAATGACAAAGACTAAACCCTTTTCCAAATGCTTCGTACCACAGAAGGACCGAGACAGGAAGCCATCCCAGAGACAATGGAAGGGCAAGGAGAATTTGGATGATGAGACAAGGCAAGAGATTATGAAGAAGAAGCTTTGCTTCAACTGTAGAGACCCTTGGGTCCCAGGCCACAGGTGCATGGGAAAGGGAGAGATTCATTATATTGAGGTGGCAAAAGACAACGTGGATAGTGAGGAGGAGGAGCATGATAGTGGATCCACTAGCTCGGAGGAGGAGTCAGCATAGGAAAAGGAGCATCCTCCCCATAGACCACCGACACCGGCAGGGACCCACCCATTGATAGTTCCACAGCCTCCTTAGCAGGATAACAAATGGAAACCGACAAAGGGAGGAGTCATAGCGACCCTTTCTGGTGTTCCCAGATATGATACCTTCTGGATCAAAGGGACTATTCAGGGATAATGAACAATCACCCTGATAGATGGTGGGGCCACCCACAACTTCATTGATGTTTCAATGGTATTGAGATGGGCACTTCGGACAAAGGATTTTGAGGGGTTTGACGTTGCAGTAGAAGATGGCCATATAGTGGAGTGTCTAGACAGAGTTCTGGACTTGGAGATAAAGTTAGGAAACTACACAGTGAGAGACACATTTTATGTGGTTGACCTATCTGACACAGATGTGGTATTGGGAGTCCAGTGGATGATCACCTTGGGAAAAATCACCACCAATTACCAAAACTTGGAGATGGGGTTCAAAGACAGTGACAGAGAGATGGTTGTTCTGAGAGGCATGTCAATAGGAGCACCCATGACAGTTTCGGCCAAGAGGATGGAGAGGATATTCAAACATGGAGAGGTAGCATATTCCACATAATGCTTGATTACTATGCAAAATGATTTAGAGGGTCGACAACAATATCATACAGAGATCGAGAACTTGTTGGGGTGACATCATTAGGTTTTTGGGTCGATTCCACCAGGAAGACCACCTAATAGGGGGTTTGAGCACACCATTGAGTTGGAGGAGGGGGGAAAATCTATGATCACACCACCCTATCGTCATCCTAGGAGGTTCAAGGATGAGATAGAGAAATCAATTAAGGAATTTCTAGCAATGGGACACATCAAACATAACAGCAGTCCATTCACTTCTTCAGTTGTCTTAGTTCTGAAGAAGGATGGTACCATAAGGATGTGCATTGATTACCGAACCTTGAATAAGAAAACCATCAAGAACCGGTATCCTATCCCTCACATTGACGAGTTGATGGATGAAATGCATGTGGCAGTTTACTTCTCGAAGATTGAACTATGCTCTAGGTATCATCAGATCAACATCTGAGAGCATGACATAGAGAATATGACATTTCAGTGTCATTTTGGACATTTCGAGTTTCTGGTTATGACATTTGGGCTAACCAACACACCAGCTACATTTCAGTCTTACATGAACCACATATTCAAGGATTAGTTGAGGAAATCAATCTTGGTTTTCTTTGATGACATCTTGGTCTATAGCAAGACATGTCAGGAGCATATGAGGCACTTGGATGAGGTATTAAGCATCATGGAGGCGCAATCACTATATGCCAAAGAGTCCAAGTTTGAGTTTGGTGTGACAGAGATACTTTACTTGGGCCACATCATCAGTGCACAGGGGGTACAAATATACCAGGAGAAGATCAGGGCCATTATGGATTGGCCAACGTCCAAGAATGTGACAGATTTGAGGAGCTTCTTCGGGTTATGCAGCTATTACATGCAGTTTTTCAGGGGGTTTTCTTAGCTTGGAGCACCACTAACGGATCTCACCAAGCATGGGGCTTTCGTTTGGACTGATGAGTCACAAAAATACTTAGATCACATGAAGGAAGTCATGGGAACATGCCCAATGTTAGCATTACCATACTTCACTCTGTCAATTGTATTAGAGTGTGATGCATCCGGCGAGGGTATCGGGGAAATTTTGATGCAGGAAGGACACCCCATTGTATTTGAGAGTAGGAATCTCAGTCAACCTGAGAGGTTGTACTCCATCTATGACAAGGAGATGTTGGAAATCATGCATGCCTTGACCAAATTCAGACAATATTTGGTGGGCAACAAATTCATGGTCAAAACAGATCAAAACAGCTTGAAGTATTTCCTCGAGCAGAAGGACCTTAGTGAGTGCCAATAGAAATGGGTGACGAAGGTATGAGCATTCGACTTCGACATAGAGTACGTAAAGGGGAAGAATAACATTGTGGCCGATGCACTATCTAAGAGACCTGCGACATGTTCTTTGATGGAGATTTCAGCGGATTGGAAATCCCACTTGTTAGTGGAATATTCCAAGAACCAGTTCGCTTGCGGGATCATGGATGGAAATATTTAGAATGAAAGGTACAATATCATTGATGATGTCATATTCTACAAGGACACAGTCTACTTGGTACCAGATTCAGGGCTCAAGAAGAAGATACTTGCGGTAGTTCATGATTCACCACTAATAGACCATTAGGGGTTTCTCAAAACCTATAGGTAGATCAGAGAGAGGTTCTCATGGAAGGGCCTCAAATAGGACCTTATGCGATACATCAGTGAGTGTGTGACTTGCCAGGAAAAAAAGTCAAATCCTACGCTTCCAGCAAGGCTACTTCAGCCACTTCCCATTTCAGAGCAAAAATGGGAGAGCATATCAATGGACTTCATCACATGCCTACCCAAGGTCCAGGGTAAGGACTGCATTTATGGAGTGGTTGAAAGATTGACGAAGTTTGCTTACTTCTATGCCATCTCAACATAGTACATCGTACTTCAGGTATCCAAGTTATTCTTCAGAGAGGTCTTCAGACTTCATGGGTTATCGAGGAACATCATCAACGACAAAGACAGTCAGTTTATTGGGACATTCTGGAGGGAGTTTTTTAGATTGGTGGAGATTGAGTTGACACCCAACACTAGCTATCACCCTCAGACATATGGGAAGACCGAGATCGTCAACAAGTGGGTTGAAGGGTATTTGAGGAACTATGTGGGTGGACAACAAAGAACATGGGTCAGGTGGCTACATTTAGGAGAGCATTGTTACAACACCACTTTCCACATGTCCATTGGTATGACACCCTTCTGATCATTATAAGGGTATGATTCTCCCACTTTGATAGACTTAGTTTTCGGTGAGGGTAGAGCTCCCAAGGCCAGGATTGGATCACAGAGAGTTAGGAGATTCTCAAATTGCTAAAAGAGAACCTGCAGACAGCACAAAATCGACAGAAGATGAGTGTAGATAGGCACAGGATAGAGTGCAGCTTTGAGGTTGGGGATTTGGTCTTCTTGAGACTCTAACCTTACAAACAATCATCTTTGAAGAAGAGTGGGGCTGAGAAGCTCAAGCCCATATTTTATGGACATTACAGGATCATATGCTGAGTAGGCGAGGTTTCCTATGAGCTAGAGATTCTAGAGAGGAGAAAAATCTATAATGTGTTCCACGTATCTTGCCTCAAGAAGGCAGTGGGACAATTCATCAGCACATCAGAGGAGCTTCTCCCATTAGACGAGGAGGGACAATTGGATTTGGTTCTAGAGGAGGTATTGGAGTTATGAGAGAATAAATTGAGGAGCAGGGTCATCAGAGAGTGTTTGATCAGATGGAAAGGGCTTCCAGTAGAGGATGCTACTTGGGAGAGCGAGTAGGTGTTTTAGCACCTTGGATTGGTATTGCTTGAGGAAAAACAATTTTTGGAAGGGAGGAATGTAATGTCCGTTTCCAAATAGGAGCTCCAGAGAGGAGGCTTAATGGTATAAAAAACCTCGTTAGACTATAGCCAAGGCTAGAAAGGGGTAAACATGGTTACTAGAGGTCATCCCAGTCAAAGGTGTTATAATAAGAAAGTGACATTGAGCTAAAAGTGGCTAAAAATGCTTTTAAGACAAATTGAGATAAAATATAATAGATGAGCTAAAATTATAATTCAAGAACAAATTAGGGTTTCAGGCAGCTATAAGAGAAGGTACAATGACCTAATTAATCATTATGCAGATTTTGACTTGTCATTGAGGAGAAAGGCCCATCTCAGGAGAGGTAGCACAGTGGGTTCCAGGAGGAATACACCAATGGTTGATTTCGGTGTTGAGAGACTCACCCCAGTCATCGGGGAGATCACACAGGTCTTTCATCAGTCTTCAACAACATTTCTACAGGGTTCAACAACATGGGTGCACTTGTTCAGGGAGAGGGCACAACTTCCGAGTGGGTTTAGTGGATTGACTTGTCCCATTCAGGGAGATTTCAGAGATTCCCCTCCGACCCATTTGAGAGGCATACTATATGCATATTTTTCCTGGTTTCTTGTCAAATTCCAATAGGGGAATCATCAAGGACACATTTTCCAAACATTGGGAGGACACATTTAGGGTTCCCGAGTGATCATCAGATCATATCCAAGGAAACCATTCCAACCCATTTCACAGTAGGCCATGGTGATCAGTTTAAGACACATCTTAGTTGATTCTGATGGTGGAATCACTAGGGCATAATTTTCCAGTTGTAGAGGGGCACATTCCCCTAGGGGGATCCATCCAGGTCCATAAACACTGAAGAGGGTCCGGTCAGTCACCAGGACTGAGAGGCACAACATGGCGCAGTGTTTGGGACATTTTCCAGACCGATCTAAGAGATCTAGCCACCAGGGAAAACTTTTCGAACTTGCAGTAGTTACCGTGTGAGCTGTCATAGCTTGTAGATCATCCATTGATTTTGCAATGTCATCTATCATCATGTATTATCATTTTAGTTTTCTTATTGTATTTTGGATAAGATCCTTTTGTCATTGATCTAGCTGAGTGATTTATTTTATTGTCAGCCGCATTCGGCATTGTACTTCAGAGATATCATAATATACGATTTATAGTCTTTTGTCTCATTTACCATCTGTATACTCAATATATATCCTATAAACAATTAACCATACACAAGCATTAGCATATTTTCCCAAACTAGCCAATTCAGGAACATTACAACACTTGTTTGAAGGGGAAGGGCATGTTAACCCCTTAACAAATCCCCATGTTATGTATAAAACCCCTTATTAATCCCTAGATATTGAATTATTATATTTCTAGTGTTATATTTGTATGTCGGATAGAATCCTTTATTGCACCTGATATCACTCCAGGAAACTCTCCTAGGCTGTAAATTAGAGATGCCTGGTAACTTAATCTTTTTGGAAACTATTTTCTCAATAATTGATGTGGTTTTGGATCAAGATGAATATCTAAGGGTTGGACTGTGTCTTTAAGACTGTCTAGTAATATCAAATATCACAAGGCCTTCTAAGAATGTAATCAGACAAGGATTAATCAAATAGAACAGAATATAGTTGTTGAACCAGATTATACTCATATAAAACAATAAGCACAATGGGTTTAGAAACTAAGGCAATAACTTATGATTCTTAACTTAATCAATCAAGTAGTGAGATGATAGTCACATGTAGATCGAATAAGCATCAATAAAGAAATCATTCACTCATAAGATATCATAGAACAGAGAAGAAAGGTCTGAAAAACATAGATGAAGGAAGCTTGCAATCTTTCATATATTAAGAATAAGTCTCATTTACAGTAGCATCATATAGAACCCAAAATCGAACCATTAGTTCATATTCTATCTTTAGCTTTATATATTTACAATACAGTTTTGAGATCCTAAAAGCATGGATCATATATGCTAAAGATAGAAAGTCAAAATTCAGTTATGGATCAGATATGCTAAAGATAGACACTGGCTTGAGACTAGAAAAATAGGCAATTCTAGCTTAAACTTGATGAAGGCACTCAAATTTTACCAGTACATTTTGATCGCTAACAACTGGCTCCAATTGGGATGGAGACCTCCCTGTGAGGTTTCCAAGAACCTAGTAGTTCCAGTCGCCTGTATCTATTGGGCTATGGAGTCATCTAGCCTGTGCAACTGTTCCTCTGCAAACCTGCAACCTGCCTGTAGTTTGCCCTGCTTATTCATGAACTCAACAAATGAAAAAGATCTAGCTGCTCGTATGACGAACTTATTCTTCTGCCTACTCCTACACTAACTACTGCAAACACATGTTTCAGGTATATACAAATTTCCAGAAAAATAATTCAAGCAGCAAATTGCTTGACCCATCTTTATGTATACAACAAGGAACATGGAAGGAGAACAAAAGATACCACAAGAGAACTGGAACCGACTCATGTTCACTGCTGCAAACCATGATGCCAAACTCTGTAATATATGACATTATTGAAAACTGTGAGTCCATCCATATAGCAATTGGATCATAAAATTTATGTATGACAATACCTTGCTGTTTAAAGTCGAAAAGCTGCTTTCCTGTATTAGTTCCATGATGTTCCTGATTTGATCTAGGACTATTGCCATATGCAATCTGCTCTTTATCATCTGGAATCTCAAAAGACATAACCTTTGAATCTTTCAGAAAAGTATCATATTCAACCACAGATTTTTCAACACAATCATACTGTCCATTAATTTGATGAAACAAATCATATTCATGACATAATTATGGAGAAAGGACATCAGCTGTGAAAACTGAATGGTTGACTTCAACTTGATGTTGTTCTTCGATAGGCAAAGAAAAAGGCTCTTCAAGATCAGATCCATAGCTATCATATATAGGCTGGCTGCTGCTCAAATCAACATCATTTGATATAGAAATCTGATCTCCTTCGTCTGCATACTTTCAAAGATAGGTGAACAAAAAACCTCAGTATCTGGAAAAGAAAGACAAGCAATCTTCAAATCCTTCTCATCAGTCACAGGCGAAAAAATGTCATAAGAAACCTCTTCAAAAATTTGAGAACAATCCTCTTTTGTAATTGATTCTTCATACAAATCAAAGGCAACATGTGCAACAAAGATAAGATCTGATGCATCTACAGATATATAATTCTCATTATAACCATTTGTATCATGAAGATCTTCCTTAACAACATAACTTTCATCTCTGCAAACAGAAGAATCAACTGCTTCCTGCTGAACATGCTTTTCAAATTCATCACAACATTCTTTAAAGAGACTTTCAGCTGAAAATTCATCTTCTTCTTCCCCTACCCTATAATCCTTTTCATTTTTGTTTAAAGTAGTAAGTACATAACAAGAACAATCCCGAGAATCTTCGGTCACACAATCATCAATATTCACATCAACTCTATCTTGAAGATCTTCCTCTTGAACAACAATAATAGAAAGAATTTCATGTTCACAACTAGAAGAATAAACATTTTGAATATGTGAATGGAATTCTTCACAACAACCCTCAAGAAGAATTTCCCGAGCAAAATGCCTTTCACATTGATGATGGAATACTCTATGAAACTTTTTTAAAGAAGATATGCTAGAAGGAGGTAAAGATCGATACCATTCACGAGCATCTCCTAATGAGAAGACAAACATCTTCATGAGCACATCCTCATGATATATATCCAGCTGAACCATGCATTGATGAAATCTGATGAGATGATCTGAAGGATTATCTTCTTTCTTTTCTACAAATCTTGGAAGGTGATCTCCCCAAATATCTATAGAAGGAACTGGATGTGGAAAACCAGGAACTGTTGAGAAGTCAAGAGGTGCAAACCTCTGAGCCAAAAGAGCTGCAAACGCTTTTGACATTTGATTATTGTGGAGTCGCCACTGAATCTGTCCTTCATGGAGTCGCCAGATGAGTAATTACAACCTTATGATGTCCAAGCTTTGCCCATCATCAAAACCGGATCTTGTCGTCTCCCAAGGAAGCTGAGTTTCGATCTCCTCTCCCCGGCAACGATGCCAATTTGTTATCACTCCAGGAAACTCTCCCAGGCTATAAGTCAGAGATGCCTGGTAACTTAATCTTTTTGGAAACTATTTTCTCAATAATTGATGTGGTTTTGGATCAAGATGAATATCTAGGGGTTGGATTGTGTCTTTAAGACCGTCTAGTAATATCAAATATCAAAAGGCCTTCTAAGAATGTAATCAGACAAGGATTAATCAAATAGAATAGAAGATAGTTGCTGAACCAGATTATACTCATATAAAATAATAAGCACAATGGGTTTAGAAACTAAGGCAATAACTTATGATTCTTAACTTAATCAATCAAGTAGTGAGATGACAGTCGCATGTAGATCGAATAAGCATCAATAAAGAAATCATTCACTCATAAGATATCATAGAATAGAGAAGAAAGGTCTGAAAAACATAGATGAAGGAAACTTGCAATCTTTCATATATTAAGAATAAGTCTCATTTACAGTAGCAGCATATAGAACCCAAAATCGAACCATTAGTTCATCTTCTGTCTTTAGCTTTATAGCTTTACAATACAGTTTTGAGATCCTAAAAGCATGGATCAGATATGCTAAAGATAGAAAGTCAAAATTCAGTTTGCAAAAGATAGGGAATGATCCTAAAAAATGAGGTCAATCCCAGATTTCATGGTCTTCATCTCTTGTAGAGTCACGGTGTAGTGCATAATAGCCTTCCAAGGCTGAGTGATGACTCTTTCAAGAGATACAATTCGAATTTGTTGAGATGTGCAAAAAATCCAATCTGTTTCCACCAAAATAGGTGCCAAAATCAACTTGGCTACCCTTTCTAATCCTTATGTACCAAAAATGGATCTTGAAACTAAATATATAATTCATCATCCATCCATCATGAGTGTTTTCAAATGATTTGGATAAAAAAAACCTCGATCTATGAAAAAATTCGATCATTCTAGTAGTGACAGGCTTTCGGTGGTTAACATAGAAGACTTCTAGGTGATTTAACTACCGAAAGCTCTACTTTCGATGGTTAATGAACAGTCGTCCTGTTTGCCTAAACCACCGAAAATTTATCTTTCACCAAAATTTCAAAATTGCAAAATTGAAATACCTTGCTGATTTGTTGAAGGTTCAAGGTCTTTTTGGTGATGCTTCTCCTCTTTGTGTAGGGCAGGAATCCTCCATCAGTTTAAGTCTCTGAGCCCATGTAAGCTTGCAGTGCATCTAACTCACCCATTGATTCATCCTCATCAATGTCATCAGGCATACTATAGCTTCTCTCAAGTGAGTCTTGGATTTCAGAACTTATGTTCATTAAATTCATCATCACATTCTGCATATTTTTAATTATAGCAGGCAGGCCTGACTGTTATGGATGGGTTTGGTTGCAATGTTTTCTCTTCTTCAAGGAACAAATCCTCTAGGCCTTTTCAAAGATACATTAGCTGGTGAGTTGGATATTGTTGCTGTAATTGTGAAATGCCTTGATGTTGTTTTGGTGTCTCTTGTTCAAACTGATGTGACCTCTGTTGTTGTTGTTTATGAAGCTGCAAATGGTGTTCCTGAATCACAACAGTAGGTGGAAGATGCTGAAAATGTTCATGATTATGTACAGGAGTTGATGGATGACTACTCTTCTACAAATTCATATCTGGTTGAGTGTCTGCATGTGGCAATGGCTGATTCCAAGTAATAGCTTGCAAGGCCTTGCATATCAATCTCATTGTCAAAGTGACCAATGTTACAAACAATGGCGATGTTCTTCATTTTCCTCATATGATCAACTTAAAGATATCCGTATAACCAATGGTTGTCACAAAGATATCAATAGAGCTAACTGCATCTTCTAGGGTGAGAACAGGAAGACCTTCCATAAGAGCTTGGAGGGCACAGATAAGATCAATATCTGTAATAATGACCTTAACTCCAACAACCTTCATGGCTACGACACAACCCTTGCCAACATTTCCATACCCATACACAACAACAACCTTTCCAGCAATCATGACCTCTGTATTCTCTTTCCATGATCAAGAAGCATACCAAAATACAACTTAAGAAAAAAAACTCACCATAAGGACCGTTACAGCCACCATCTCTGCGGAAAAAGGTAAGTAAAAACACAAATAAGTAGTATGCTTTAAATGTTATAACAAGTATGCTTTAGAAATTATACATCAGTGCAACAGCCTCTTGGACCATTGGCCCTGCAACATGGACAAATGAATCTGTATCTCTGTGTTCTTCCTCCCAGGAATTTGAGGCAGCTTGTTCTTGTGCCAGTTTTCTAACAAACGAGACGAATGACCTCCAATTTTCAGGATAAAACAAATGTTGGTTCATTCTCAAGTGAGTAAATGCACACATGGGTTCAACTGTGGTGTTTCGGGCATCTTCTGGAAGTCGGAGATTGGCATTCTTAATGCTTTGATTGTGTGCATCTTGATCAAATCTGGGAAGAGCATTTTCCCCAGCAAGACAGACCCCAGCTTTCCGAGTTGCAAGGATGACTTGCTTGATCAACTTCTCTGGGGAACACTGTGCATCTCCTGGCTGTTGTACGTGCTCGATTGACAATAGTTCTGCCTATTCGACATAAAAAATTCCTAGACACCTGTAACCTCAAACTTATCAACTTAGCGTTCAACAAGGGTTTGGTATATTGCGTGATGTGTGGCCTGACTCGTGGTACCATAGTATTTTAAAATCGTTTGCCCAGACATCCTTTTGGCATCTGTTTAAAATGCTCCGATAATTAAGAACAAACTGCAATTAGAATCTTCACACTCTTATCTATGTGTCAATACCCTCAACCATGATCGATGAGTCATATGGAACAAAGCTTGATGCTACGCTGCGTTTTATGTTGTCTTGAGTTTGACTCCAGGTTAAGCTTGGGCCTTGTGTGGCATATGGATTAGATTGATAGACTAGATTCGTGGCCTGAAATTATAGTTTAACTCATGGCTTGAGCCTGAGGCTTGACTCATGGCCTGACTTAGAATTTGGCTTTAATATATGCGTTTTGATATGTAGTATTGGCATAGGATTAGAAGAACACATGTGCACACACCCTTTTTATTTGGTAAATTTTACAAAAAGAACATCT
>JASDQU010818478.1:47805-78870 GCA_032191745.1 Picea mariana | reverse complement strand
GGAGGGGTAGGGGTACTATTCAAAGGAGGAAAAATCATAGCAAAGGAACTCTGCCAAATTTCCAAGCCAGTTTTGTCCCAACCCTTTAGCCTTGCCTCAAGCTTTAGGAGAAACTCAAGAAGCAGCAGTTGGAGGACAAAAGAAGAGGAAGAGCCCAGGATCAGGATCGTGGAACAGTGTCCGGCCTCAGAAATCATTGTAAGTTGGTTCACATTGAAGTTAATGAAAAAAGATACTTTTCCCGTCCCGAATACATGAGTCTTATCTTTGTCATTTGATTCGTGTTTTATCTCTAACCCCCTAGTAGATTAGTAGCATGCATGCATAGTTTTGTCTTGATTGCAGGGAAGCTTTTTGGAAGGAGCAGCAGCAGCAAGGGGATAAAAGCTCAACGGAGGATCTACTTCAACCGTCGGAAAAAGGTTGGTTTATTCTTCTCATGTGTGCCTAAGAAAAGGGGTTGAGATTTCGGGTAGAAGGTTAAAGGTTAAGTCTTGAGGGTCATGATCTGCGTATAAGCTTAGAGCCCTAGCTTATTAGTCCGTAGGGTAGAATACCCCACAACAGTGTCCAAAATTTGCGATCAAGTAACTCAATGCTTTCTCAGCAAAATATTTTAATTGAGCAGTTGCAGACCTAAATAGTTGTACTAGAAAACACAAAAATAGACCATGTTACATTCAAAATGCAAGCATCTGAGATAAATGAAAGGTTGGGACCTGTTCAGTTAGATCTATATCAAGCCGTGGATATTATCTAGAAATATTTTCAAAGGATCAACACTTCTCTAAAGAATATTTACGACAATGAAAAGGAAGCCCGTGCAGCTAGATCCAAGTTCCAGGATTTTATTGTTTGGAGACAGAAAGTGAACTTTCCTGGTCTTGCCCCCTTTTCACAATATGAGCACATGAAGGGAGAAATTGTTATCTTTTTAGCTCGGGAGGTACTCTACATGTTTTTTCTTGTATGCAGATGTTACCTTATGTTGACACTACTATGCACTTAACTTTGTAAAGGGTTTTTATTAAGTTGTAAAGAGGTTCTTTTATTAAAGTGACTTTTTAATAAAGTGTACGTTCTAATTTTAAAGTGACTTTATTTCATAAAGTGCACTTATGTAATAAAGTGAAATGTACTTTAATATTTTAAGTGATTCATTTTGGAGGGAATGAATCATGACCCTTGATCTTGGAAAGGAAAGATTAGATATTGGCCTTTGGATTTAGGGTTGGGGAAGGTGAAAAGACACTTTGGAGGGAAAAGGTCACTTTTAGATTTTATAAAAGAATGCATTGGGTAGTGTGCAAGACACATTGAGAGAAGGATCTTGAGAGATTTTTGAGTAAGCTTGAGAGAGGAAAGAGGGAAACAAGAAGGGAACATTTTCCAAGAGAGCTAGGGCACAAATCCCAAGGAGGAATTTATTTTTGAGTGTTGGGTTGATTTTCTGTTGTTGGAGGATGTATTGTATGGATCCGTACAGTCCATACAGTCAACAAGACGAAGAGGGCATGAAAATCGAGGCAAGTTGGCACATTTTTTTAGGATATTTTTGTTGTTGTTGGGCCGTATAGAACAGTCTGTACAGTAGATTGTTTGCATGAACTTTGAGGTGCATAATTTCTGGGTGGGCTGTAGAGTAGTACGGACTTGGCACATAATTCGAGGAAGAAATTTTTGGGACAGTTTTGGGTGTTGTAAGTGTTTTTTCTCTTGTCTAGAAATTGTGTTATTGTTGTTGATATGTACTTTCCTGAAGTTGCATAATAAATATCTCTCTCTCATCGGGTTTCCCCACATTGGGGTTTTTCCCTGCCATTTGCCTAAATTTTTGAGTTATCCATGGTTCGATGAATGTTGTTCATTGTGTTTATTTCCACTACATAATTACTTAGCAATGTGTATTTCTGCTTATGGAAATTTCTGAATGTGGATTTTAGGCATTTCAGAGTTCATGCAAGACAATTATCTCTAGCTTGCTAAGTGTATGACAGAATATTAGCCTGTTGATTTTTGTCATTAAAATTTACATGGTACCAGCACTTGGGATCTGAGTGACAATGAACAGTTATATTTTTGGGCAAGGGTTTTAGAGGGAATTTTATTTGGTTACCCTAGTTTTTAGTGTCAGTAGCAGAGGATTTGGGGGTGATATCAGATGAATTATGGATAGTGGAGCCTCTTGCCACATGATGGGAATCTATCGAGTATTCATAAATATCACAGAGATAGGTCTTCACTGACAGGTGGTAAATGAAGGTGGTATGGCACGAGTTGTACATGGAGTAAGGAGGGTTAGATTCCAACTTGAGTATGGAGGATTCCTAGAGCTTGATGGAGTTCTCTTTGTTCCAAGGTTGAGGGATAAATTTCTCTCAGTATCAGCCTTGGAGGATGTAGGATATTGTACATTGCTCAAGAGGGAACATGTCTTTATCTACAGGGAGGGAGTGGACCCGGTGGAACTGCAGTTGATAGGTGATTGGGTGGACAGGTTGTATATGTTGCGAGGAAAACCTTCAGTGTATGATTCAGCGTCAGATGAGGAGCATGAGGAGGCTTCTGAGATTGCGGTGGTACCAAGGATTTAGTATTGCATTCTGAGAGAAGAGAGTGAGTCTCTTCTTAGCACCGATAGAAATCTCAGCTGGTGTGGTCGAACCAATGCTTAGGGTGGAGTGGATTCTCGAAGGATCTCAGGGTTTCAGGTAGCTTTCAGGAGAAGATCTTCTAGTTCAAGTTCTGTGCAGGTGTTGAGGATGGCTCTAGGTTCAAAGGGATCTCCTATTGAGCATAGTGTGATGGGACTACATGATGGAGATGGAAGTGAGTACATCCCTCGCTAAGAGGGAGTGTTAGCTTTTTAGCTCGGGAGGTACTCCGCATGTTTTGTCTTGTATGCAGATGTTACCTTATGTTGACACTACTAGGCACTTTGTAATGGGTTTTTTTTAAGTTGTAAAGTGGTTCTTTTATTAAAGTGACTTTTTAATAAAGTGTACCTTCTAATTTTAAAGTGACTTTATTTCATAAAGTGCACTTATGTAATAAAGTGAAATGTACTTTAATATTTTAACTAATTAATTTTGGAGAGAATGAATCATGACCCTTGATCTTTCAAAGGCAAGATTATATCTTGGCCTTTGGATTTAAGGTTGGGGAAGGTGAAAAGACACTTTGGAGGGAAAAGGTCACTTTCCGATTTAATAAAAGAATGCATTGGGTAGTGTGCAAGACACATTGAGAGAATGAGCTTGAGAGATTTCTGAGTAAGATTGAGAGAGGAAAGAGGGAAACAAGAAGGGCGCATTTTCCAAGATAGCTAGGGCACAAATCCCAAGGAGGAATTTTTGTTTGAGTGATGGGTTGATTTTTTTTTGTGGAAGGTCATACTGTACGGATCCGTACAGTCTGTACAGCAAGAGGAAGAGGGAACATAAATTGAGGTAGGATGGGAATAGTTTTTGAGGATTTTTTTTATGTTGCTTGGCCATACAGAACAATCTGTACAGCAGACTTCTTGCACAATTTTCGAGGTGTATAATTTTTGGGTGGGTCGTACAACAGTACAAACTTGGCATGGAAATCAAGGTAGAAATTTTTGGGACAGTTTTGGGTGTTGTAAGTGGTTTTTCTCTTGGATGGAAGTTGTGTTATTGTTATTTATATGTACTTTCCTAAAGATGAATAATAAATCTCTCTCTCTAATTGGGTTTCCCCACATTGAGGTTTTTCCTTGGAATTTGCCTAAATTTCTAAGTTATTCATGGTTGGATGAATGTTGTTCATTGTGTTTATTTCCACTACATAATTACTTAGCAATGTGCATTTTTACTTATGGAAATTTTTGAATGTGGGTTTCAGACATTTCAGAGTTCATGCAAGAAAGTTATCTCTAGGTTGCTAAGTGTATGACATAATATTATCTTGCTGATTTTTGTCATTAAAATTTACAGAAATGGTTTTAAAGGCTTCGGAGATAAACCTTGAAGAAAGTAAGAAGCTAGAAAGAGAGGTTAAGGATGCTTGTCTCAATGCCATTGTTTTTTTTAGTCGGAGTTGGTTGAATTTAAAGGTGATGTTATCTCTAATACACTTGGGAAAATCGAGATAGAAAAGAATTGTAATATACCAGATATAAAAAGTATGCAGAACAGAAATAAAATGCTAGAAATGGCAGAATAACAACAATATAACCAGAACAATCACCACAATAACTCTGAAATGATATAAGAATAACAACAGAAATAGCACTTTGATTCTGAGAGCAATGTTCACGGGCCTCTTCAAGGGGGAAACCTCTAGTCGAGAAAAGATCTATTACAATAATATCCAAGCTAGGGTTCTCATACCCTCGACTCCTATTTATACTAAATATGTCTATCAAAAGAAGCATCTAGAGGAAGATCCTTCTAGAAGCGAAAGCTTCTATTAGGTCTTCTTACATTCAACTTATTCTATTTTATTCAAAGTCCTTATTAATATTGACCTTTATTACATCCGAATATATTGGTCTACCTATGTGCGGGTTAGGACCCTAACATGTTCACCCCCTTAAAAAAAATGGTGTCCTCAAGGCTTGAGATGTGGAAATTGCTGCAAAATGGTAGTTGGTTCCCAAGTGGCATCGGCTGGAGTTGTATCTTTCCACTGAACTAACACTTCCTTGATGGTTCTCTAACATAGGTGATTCTCACGCTGGTCCAAAAATGCTTTTGGATGTAGCCAAATGGATCCTTCTTCGACTAACTCGGCAAGGTTGGTTTGAATTTGGCACTTAGTTCCAATCACCTTCTTTAAGCATGAAACATGAAAAATAGGATGTAGCTTCGAATGACTGGGCAAAGCTAACTGATAGGCCACCTGTCCCACACACTTGAGAATGATATAAGGACCATAAAATTTGGGCGCTAGCTTCTTACAATGCTCGACCTTGAGGGAATTTTGCTTGTAAGGTTGCAGTCGAAGAAACACCTGATCCCCTTCTGCAAATTGACATTCAGAACGACCTTGATCTTCTTGTTTCTTCATGTGATTATGTGCCATGGCCAAATTCTCTTTGAGGGTACAGAGAATAGCCTGTCAAACTGTAAGAATATTTTCAACCACCTGGACCTTCGAGACACCAGGTAAGTATGAGAGAACTGATGGCGGCTTTTGTCCATATACTGCTTCAAAAGGAGTCATGTGTGTAGTTGTATGGTATGAAGTGTTGTACCACCATTCAGCTAGGGGTAACCATTGATCCCATTGATTTTTATTTTCTGAGGCAAAACACCTCAAATATGTTTCCAAACACTTGTTGACAACTTCCATTTGACCATCAATCTGGGGATGATAAGTTGTGTTGAGATACAATTGGGTGCCTTGTAGCTTGAATATTTCTTGCCAAAAATTGTTGGTGAAAGTTGGGTCGCGATTAGAAACAATAGAATGCAGCATGCCATGAATCTTGAAGACCTGATCCATGAAAATTTGAGCCACCGTGGATGCTGTAAATGGGTGTTGAAGAGCACATAAATGAGCATACTTAAAAAGGCAATCAACAACCACCATGATGACTGATTTATTTCACGATTTGGGTAAGGCTGTAATAAAATCCATAGAGATATCCCTCCAAATAGCAAGTGGAATTGGAAGTGGTTGTAGTGTGCCTGGAGATTTGACTATTTCGCCCTTGTTGCGTTGACACACATCACATTCAGTGAAAAAATTATGAATGTCTTGTTTCATGCCATCCCAGAAAAAAGAGTGTTTGACCCTGTCATAGGTTTTGGTAAACCCAGAGTGCCCAGCTGTAGGTGTAGCATGAAGCTCAGAAAGTACCATGGATTTAAGTTTTGATTGTTTACTTAAATACAAACGGCCTTTGTATCGAATCTCATCATGGAGCCAAGAGTACCCTGGGGAAGCTAGAGCATTGGACTGCAGTTGTTGGATCAGCTGTGAACTTTTGGGACCTTGTAGCCATTCTTGGAGAACTGCTTGGAGCCAATCTGGTACAATGAAGGAAAGAGAAAAAAGGGATCCTTCATCTTCATATTTTCGGAAAAGTGCATTCGCAACCACATTATCTTTTCCTTTCTTGTAAATGATCTCATAATCATATCCAAAGAGCTTGGTCACCCACTTTTGTTTCTCCTGGGAGGAAATGCGTTGTCCCAGAAAATACTTGAGGCTTTGATGGTCTGTGTTAATTTGGAAGCATTGCCCCAATAGATAAGGGCGCCACAGATCAACGACATGCAAAATAGCCAACATTTCCTTTTCATAGATTGATTTTCCCAGATTTCTTTCAGACAATTACTTGCTGGTAAAGGCCAAAGTCTGACCCTCTTGCATAAGGACAGCACCAATTCCTTTCCTTGAAGCATCACATTCCAAGACAAAGGTCTTGGTGAAATTAGGAAGGGCCAGGAATGGAGTGGTGCACATGGCCATCTTCAAGGTTTGAAAAGCTTGAGCAGCTGCTGGAGTCCAAGTGAAAGAGTTCTTTTTTAGGAGTGCAGTGAGAGGTGCTGCAATCTTTCCATAATTCTTAACAAACTTGCGATAATAACCTGTTAAGCCTAGAAATCCACGCAAGCTTTTGAGAGTCTTTGGGTGAGTCCAGCCTTTCATAGCTTCAATATTTTTAGGATCCACCCTAACACCGTCCTTGCCAACCAAATGACCCAAGTACTCAACTTCTGAGGCGCCAAAAGGACATTTAGACTGTTTCAGGAAAAGTTGGTGCTGAGAAAGTAGATGGAGAACTCGATCCACATGGGCAAGATGGTATCTCTAGGTTTTGCTATAGATGAGGATATCATCAAAGAAAACTAAGACAAAATGACGGAGAAAAGGATGGAAGACATGATTCATGAGGCTTTGGAAGGTGGAGGGGGCATTACACAAGCCAAAGGGTATGACCAAAAACTCATAGTGGCCCTCACGAGTTCTAAAGGTAGTCTTGGGAATGTCTGGCTCTTTCATATGTATCTAGTGGTAGCCAAAATGAAGATCAAGTTTAGTAAAGAACTGGGCGCCACTCAATTCATCCAAGAGGTCATCAATGACAGGAATGAGAAATTTGTCTTTAATGGTAAGTTTGTTGAGGGCGCGGAAGTTAGGACACATTCGCCAAGAACCTTATTTATTCAGGACCATGACCACAAGAGAAGAATATGTCCTCGTACTAGGGCAAATAATGCCTGCGTTAAGGAGTTCCTGGACCATTTTCTCAATTTCATTTTTTTGGGAAAAGGGGTGATGATACGGACAAAAATTGGGAGGAAGTATTCCTGGTACAAGGGTAATGGAATGATCATGAACACCACGGGAAGGAGGGAGTCCCAGGGGAGTGAAAAAGACCACTTGATGTTTAGAAAGGATGGATTGGAGGTCTTGCAGCACCGAGGGTGTCTCTATTGTTTGTATGGCATGGAGTTGGGCAATAACACGATAATGACCTTTTTTGAGCATCTTTTCCATGCAATGGGAATTAATGATCTCAGGTGAACCAGCGGTGATGCCTTGGAGCTTATATTGTTGGCCCTCCTGGTCGAATTGCATGGTTAATTCCTTAAAATTCATGAGAATGGGACCCAAAGTCCTTAGCCAGTCTGCACCCAACACAATGTCACAACTGCCCATGTCGATAGAAATCATATGAGATTTCAGGTGGTAGTCACGAATTTGGAGACACACATGTTCAAAATGCCCTCCACATTTCATGGAGCCACCATTGGCAATCATGATTTGTAAATTATTGATGGCATGGATGTAGCAATGAGTTTCTTGGGAAATACGACGATGAATAAAATTATGGGTTCTTCCACTATCAACCAGAATGATGACCTTCCTATGCTTGATGTAACTGATTAGCTTGATGGTTTGGGGAGTAGAGAAGCCAGTGAGAGAATTGAGAGAAATGGTTGGTTCTACTTCGGGAGGGTCTGAGGGAGGGGTTATGTCAGTGGTTTCAAGTGACTCAGACACAAGGGGGGTTTCAACATCCTCTTCCAAAATATCCTCTGAGATGGCCATAAAAATATTTTGTTCCTTACACTTGTGGCCCGGGAAGTATTTGTCATCACAATTATAAGAAAGGCCTTTGAGTTGGCGTTCATCCATTTCATCCCTAGTCAATTTTTGGATCTTTAGTGGAGCGGAGGGAGTAGTGGGATTTACTGGTTTAGTGTGAGGGATAAAGGAGGGTTTCTGATTTTGAGAAGAGACAACTTGTTGTGATTCTTTATCTCTTTTAGTATCCTCCACCCAAATTTGAGGCTGATCCATGAGGACATGGGCCCGAATCTCATCCTTGAGGCCACTGATAAAACACTCTCGAAAAAAGGCATCAGACATGCCCTCTATCGAAAAAGACAGGTGCTCAAAAGAAGCTATAAAGTCTTCCATTTCTCCTGATTGTTTCAACTTTGTCAAATGACTTAAATGGTTGGTGTCATTGTCAAATCGTTCATAAATATTTTCCACAAATTGTGTCCAAGAAATATACCCTTGACGGGAAGTTTTTCTCCATTACCACCATTTCCAACGTTCTTGATCTAGATGGAGAACACCATACCGGAGTTTGGCCAAGTCATCTGTAATGTCGTATAAAGAGAAATAATGTTCCATTTGGGTTACCCAACCAGTGGGATCTAAGCCATCAAATTTGGTCACATCCACCCTTGGAAGGCATAGGTCACATTGAAAGTTATGGTGCTGAAAGTTAGAGGAATGTTCAGCTTTAGTATCTAAAGGTGGGTCATCTGTAGGGATATGAATCTTGGTGCAGAGCATCGAAACGACATATTCAAGCTGGGTAGTCAGGTCTTGTTTGATTTCCTCCATTGAGGAATGCATGGTTGTATTGATGGAAGCAACATTGGCACTGAGTTGTTTCACTTCTTGTTGGGTCTCGGTGAAATTAGATTGCAAGGTATTGAAGTAAGCTTCCAGGTCTTGGTTGCGGGTATGGGCCATGATGATGAGGAAAACGAAATAGGGCGGGTGGGGTCAAAAATTTTGCTGAAAAATGATATGTATGAATGTGATAAGGGTGAAGAGATGAATCCAATGGAATAGGTCTCAAATAATGGACTTATACTCCGGTCTGAATAATACTGCAGTGATGAAATGCCCAAATGCTTAACCAGGAAGAAATTTGTAGTGATTTGGCAACCTGAACACAATTGCATGGCAATAGATCTTGTCTGTTTTAATTTTTTTATGTTTTTGTACCCAAGGGTTAGGCATTCAAGGGTTTTCCCTGTGCTATAGCTCTCTAATATATGTGTGGGGTACAACAGTATTACTCAGCCCAATATCTCAGGGCACTAACTAAGGAGGCTAGATTGTACCCTTAGTCGTACTACCTGACTACCTAGGTACTAGAGAGCATCTTCCCGAGTGTTGTTCTCGGTGGCACTATAGTGGTCAGGTGGCTGATCGATTTATCTAAAGAGGGCTTCAGGTAATCTAGGTTGATCTATACACAGGTGTTGTCTGATGCGCTACCACTCGAAGGGGTACCAACAGGGGTTACAAGAGTGGCCAATAGATGTGCGCTTAAGTACCACTTGCATTTCCTGCGTGTATGAATCCCTCAACCGCAGGTTTATGCACGTAATAACAAATCTTTGTGGCTTAAATACACCAAAATACGTCTCTACCCTGAAAAAAATTTAACCCACAATTTTTGCCGAGGAAAGTGCTTTGATACCACTTGTAATATACCAGATATAAAAAGTATGCAGAACAGAAATAAAAAGCTAGAAATGGAAGAATAACAACAATATAACCAGAACAATCACCACAATAACACTAAAATAATATAAGAATAACAACAGAAATAGCACTTTGATTCTAAGAGCAATGTTCACGAGCCTCTTTGAGGGGGAAACCTCCAGTAGAGCTGAGCTCTATTACAATAATATCCAAGATAGGGTTCTCATACCCTCGACTCCTATTTATACTAAATATGTCTATCAAAAGAAGCATCTAGAGGAAGATCCTTTTCGAAGCAGAAGCTTCTATTAGGTCTTCTTACATTCGACTTATTCTATTTTATTGAAAGGCCTTATTAATATTGACATTTATTACATCTGAATATATCGTTCTACCTATGTGAGGGTTAGGACCGGTAAAACCAAGGAAAAACAAGGAGAGTATAAAGGAAAAAACAAGGAAAGTATACAGAATACAATTCAACAAGTAAATCAGATTGATTTACAAAAGATAAATGATCTACCGGTAAAACCAAAGTTACAACACCAAGTTACAGCTCAGGCAATCAGGAAGATTCAAGAGAAACTACCACTAGTGTATAAAATGATGTTCACATTCGAGTTGAATGAAAACATTGAACCTTCTAGATTTGTGGTAGCATTAATGGAGATGTGTCATCAGTTCAATGAGAAAAAAAGGGCAAGCAAATGGAGGAGCAAAATAAATTCCAGCATATCAAGTGTATCTCGGAAAAATATGCATTTTGTTGTTAGATTTCAATTGTATTCTATATTTAGAGCTGAAAAGTTGGAATGTCTAGCTACTTCTAGTTAAGACAACTTTTGTATAAATAGGTATATATTAGATCTATTCAAGGATTCTTCTCGCCGAATGTAAAAGAGAGTACTTATTGAATATCAATAAAAAGAGAAGACAGATATTCTAAGTCTCATTTCTATCGAGTTATGTGTTTCCCATTTATTCCTATTTTCTTCTCACATTATCTTCTTTATATGGTTCTTGAAGATTGAATGATTACAACTTAGTAATACAACAACAGTGACCTTAATGCATTGGAATTTCGATCAGCTACAGTTTTTCCTCTGTTCTTACTTTGAGTAAAAACAAGACTTATAATATGTGTGAGTTTCTACATTCTTAATCATCTATAGAGGATACATATCCTACTTTTATTCTACTGTGAATGAGGTAAGACTTATCTGTAATTGATCCCTTACTTTGTTCTAACAGTTTTGTGAATCATTTCCATGTCACATAAAATTATAATTTTGACTCGGAGAAAGAGATATTGCCTCTGTCTTTTCTTATTATAAATTTCACTCAAAGTTGCATCTTAGAAAACTGAAGGTAGAAAGAACTATAAAAAATTTTCTTTAATTTTATGATGCCTAGCATTATTCTTTGAGCCTAGAATCAATCTCAGGAACAACATCTTTTTGGCATCATTGTCAGGGAATGGAGAAACGAAATCATTTTTTCCCTGGGAGAACGATAAAGTTAAGCTTCAATTTTTTATGGTGAGAAAATATTGAACACGTGGATTAGGCTCATTTTTATATTTCACCTAGCGACTCCATTGTAGGAAAAACTGGCATCTGGTCGGAAAAATACCAGAAATAACCCAGACGAAAAGCAGACCACTCCAGTTTCGGATCCCAAAAAATTGTTGAAATCCAAAGGATATCTCAAGAAAACTTTTGCATCAGTAGGTAAGATCTATCAACCTAAAGTTACTTGGGTAAATGTTAAGATCCCGGCTAAATTATTAAGCATTCAAGATAAACATAAAAAATTTCATTCTGTAGAAGCCTCATCTAGTAAATCTGAAGTTAAATTAGAATTTCTGGAAGAAGTAGCTCCTAAAGTAAAATCAAATGATCCAAAGAGTGAAAATATCCATACTATCCCTATCTCATTGGTAGATACTTTTTCTAGAGAAAACAAAGAACCCTTTTCGATCCCCAATATCATTTGTACGCAACTGATTCTTAGTCTTCCCGAAGAAAATGTTTATGTTTCCAAAAACACTGAAGATAATGTTTTACTCTCAGGATCATCTCGTATTACTTTTCCCACTTATCCATCTTTTCCATCCGAAAGACCATTTTCAAGTCCTCATTTTCCACCTCACTTAGATTTCTCATCTTTTTCACGAGATTCGTCACCTTACGATTTTTTAGCTGAACTTCGTTCACACCTTCCTAAAGCAATCAAAGGTTTATTACACCAGTCTTTTGAAATTTTTTATAATCTCTAGTATATTCCTCTAATTTATTCTTCAAGAGTTTTAATGGTTGGTGTTGGAGGTGTCGGAGGTGGAGGGGTTGGTGGACATGGAAATGTACCAGTACCTCCTCCAAGATTTTTTACCAATGTTGTTGCTAGATATGCTTATTTAGCTCTTTTTGATGTCCTACATGATCTACCTGATAATTACATGAATATCCTACCTAAATTCACAGGTGAAGGGGATTTAACAACCACCGAGCATATAGTCTTTTTTGACCAATTTGTTGATATTCTTGGTATCGAGCACGAAGACATTTATATGAGATTGTTGGTAAAATATTTCAAAGGATAGGTTAGAACTTGGCTCAGAGGACTCCCTGTGGACTCTATACCATCATACAATGATTTAGAGAATTCTTTCTTGAGGCAATGGGGTGAGAAAAAAGATCACCTATATTATTTAATTGAATTCGTAGATTTAAGAAAGAAAACATCTGAATTTGTTTTAGAGTTTATAAAAATATTCAACAAAATCTGTAAAAAAATCCCAGCTGAAGTAAAACCTTCCCAGCCAGTTGCAAAAGTGACTTTTGCAGGGGCCTTTGATTCTAATTTCGCCTTAATTTTAAGAGAAAGAAGGGCCACAACTTTAGCTGGGATGCAGGATGATGCTATTGAAATTGAATCCAAAATGATGGCATCAGAAAAGTTAAAAATGAAAGTAGAGGTGGGAACAAGATAACCTAGGCATTTTAGAGAAAAATCAAGGCCCAGTGGCTCTGGAGGAAACACTTCAGAAGAAAAAGTGGATGAGATGGATAAGATTATAAAAGATTTATCTAACAAAATTTCCAAGATGGAAATGGAAAAATCCAAACCTGATCCATATGCTAGAAATCAATTTAGGAGAAATCCTAACATAAACCCTCAGATTCAACAAAGACAAATCAAGAATGAGGAACAGAAGATCCAAGATCCTTTCAAAACTGAAAATATTATACAGGGAGATGAGGTGCAAGACTATGAAGAATTAGATGAATATCTAAATAATCTTAGTGATGATGATGTTGAACCTAATTTAACCAAGCAAGATTGTGAGAAATCTCTAGACCTAGGATATTTATTTGATGACGATCATGATGTCAACAACTTGGGAGACTCTACATATAAGGTTCTTGATGATTCAATAATGGCTAAGCTTCAAAATAAATATGACTTGAGGCCAAGAGAAAAGAGTTTCACCAATAATCCACCAAAAAATCTATTGTTAATAAATAAAGCTAATGAGCCAGTAATTTCAAAAGCACCCATTGAAAAATTAGTTGCTCGAGTTAAGGATGTTGAAACAAAAGAAACTCAAACCAAGAAGTAGGAAACTAAAGAAGTTGAAGTTCAAACCAGAGAATTCAAAAACATAGTTGGTATCTTCAATATGGAAAACGAATTGAATAAAATTAAAATTCTAATTCCTCTCGTTGAAATCGCTAGAAATCCAGTCTATAAGAAACAAATTTCAAAGGTAATAAATTTTTCTGATGTTGAATGTCAAGCCGACGTAATTAACTTGCAAGATGAAAAACCTATGATCATGTTTGGACCACACATTGAGAACAATAAAGATTTTGTTGGTCCATTCTATATCACATTGATTGTACATGATCACCTACTACACAATTGCATGTTATATTCAGGTGCTTCACATAATTTAATGCCTAATATTATAATGGAAAAATGAGACCTTCAAATTGCCAGACCTTATCAATATCTGTACTCTTTTGATTCTAGAAAGGTTAAGTGTTTGGGTATGATTAAAGATTTGGTTGTAAATCTTTCTCAAGTTCCAGTGAATAGTATCCTTATGGATGTGGTGTTTGTTGACGTTCCTGCCAAGTATGGCATTCTTTTATCAAGATATTGGGGTGCCAAGCTAGGAGGATTAGTCCATTTAGACATGACATACGCTACAATTCCAATTTTTGGTGGACAGTTTACCTGTTTGTACAGAGAAACTAGACTGGATTATACTGTAAGTGACCCTCAAAACCATAATAACTATCCAGTATATGTTGTTGATCAAGATTTATTTAATTGTATTTTATCTATAGATGATTATTATGATGAATGTACAGAAAAAGAAAATACAAAAATTGAACTATCAAAGAAAAATATAAATTTTAGAGGCAAGATGTAGAAAATGTTCTTCGATGGTGCTTCATTTTAGAAAGGAGCAGGCGCTGGAGTTTTATTTGTGGCACCAGGTGATGAGTATTAAATTTCTTTTTCATATAGATTACAATGGGACATTGATTATATGAAAAATGTATGTGAATATGAAGTGTTATTTTTAGGATTAGAAGCTGCAAGAAAATAAAAAATTCAACATTTGATAGTTTATAGTGATGTTGAGATCATTGTAAAACAAATAAAACAACAGTATCAAGCTAAGAATTCGAGAATGAGGTCTTATAGAAACTGTTCTTGGGATCTCATAGAAAAATTCTTCTTATCTTTTAACATTCATTCTATTCCTAGATCGCATAATCAGCAAGTTGATTCTTTAGCTAAAGTTGCAGCAACTTTTGTACCTCCCACTGTTTTGAAATTGAAATATCACATTGATATGAAGCATAATCCTTCGATCCCAAACAATGTTCAACCTTAGAAAGTGTTTGAGGATGATGAACAAATCAAACAATTTTTGGAAATGGTAGATGAATTTTCCGAGACTCACATCGATCAGGAAAATCAGAATGATCTTGTTTGGATTATGCAAGAAGGAGAAAATCCAGAAAAATTCAAAGACAAAATCGCAAATCACAGAAGCTTGTACTAAAAAATAATCAAATTCCCAAAGGTGTTATTCCACTAGAAAGGTTGTTTGACCAAAATGACATACCTCTAAATTCTACCCTACAACCCCAACTTGAAGAGGTTGAAGATTGTAATGTAGGAACAAATGAAAACCCTAAAATTGTCAAAATATATAAATATCTTCCAACTAAGGTGAAATAAATATGTTGAGTTACTCAAACAGTACAAGGATTTTTTTGCGTGGTCTTATGAAGACTTAAAAACCTATGATACTTCTATTATCGAGCATAAAATTCCTTTAAATCCAGGTATTAAGCCTTTTAGGGAGAATCTTAGGCAAATAAATCCAATTATTTTTCCGGTAATAGAAAGGGAGGTTGAAAAGATCCTTGAAGCAAAGATCGTTGTTACCCTCAAATACTATGAATGGGTATCCGATTTGGTCCCTGACAGGAAGAAAAATGGAGAGATAAGACTATGTGTCAATTTTAGAAACCTAAATCGGTCCTCTTTGCAAGATAATTATCCTCTCCCAAAAATGGATCATGTTCTTGAAAAGGTGGTAGGGGATAATAGAATATCTATGATCGATGGATTCTCGGGATACAATCAAATTTTTGTTCACGAAGACGATAGAGAGAAAATTGCATTTATGACTCCATGGGGAACCGTCATGTATGATAAAATGACTTTTGGTTTAATGAATGCATGAGAAAATTTTCAGAGAGCAATGGATATAGAATTCATTGGTGAGTGTGATAAATTTATTGTTATTTATCTCGATGATCTGAAAAAAAATTATGATTCTGATACAAAACACTTGGTTCACCTTAGACAAACTTTTGACAAATGCATAAAAATTGGTTTGTCACTAAACCCCAAGAAATCACATTTTGTTATGTAGGAAGGTATGCTTCTAGGGAATATTGTATCAAAGGATGGAATAAAATTTGATCCTAAAATAGTTGAAGCTATTGATCTAATCAACATTCCTAGAAATAGAAAAGAAATTCAATATTTTTTAGGAAAAATCAATTTCTTAAGGAGATTTATTCCTAATTTTGTTGAAATAGTTAAATTGATTACAGATATGCTCATGAAGGATAGTTAGGTAAAATGGACTCTGGAAGCAAAAGAATCCTTTGAACATTTGAAGAAAGCCATAGGAGAAGCACCGGTACTGGTAAGTCCTGACTATACAAAGAAGTTTTTTATTTTCTCCTTTGCATCTGAATATACTATCATAGCAGTGCTCCTTCAGAAAAATGAAGAAGGATTCAAACAATCGATTGTCTTTTTAAACAAAATCCCCAGAGATGCAGAGTTAAGATATGACATTCTAGAAAAGCAAGCTTATGCAATGGTGAAAGCACTTAAATCTTTTTGAATGTATGTTTTACACTCACAAATAATTGCCTACGTACCAACAAACTCAATTAAAGATATCTTGGTACAACCAGACAGTGATGGAAGGAGAGGAAAATGGTTGGCTAAAATTCAAGAACTTGATTTAGAAGTTAAACCAACCAAACTTGTAAAGAGTCAAGGTCTGGCAAGGCTGCTAGCTTAATCAAATTTCAAAGCTCTTGGAATAAATCACTTTGAATCTCATGATTATTTCTCAGACATAGAGGAAATTGATGATCAAGCACCTATTACTCAGATTCATGATAAGTTTTCTTCCTCATCCTGGTATAGTGACATGGTTTCATATCTCCTTACTCTGCAATGTCCAAATAATATGACTCCTTCTAAGGCAAGAACATTGAAGTTACAGACAATTAAATATTGTATCAACGATGCCAAGTTATATTGGAAGGATCCTTTGGGTTTCTTGTTATGATGCCTTATAGAATTAGAAACAGAAGGCGTCATTGATTAATTTCATAAAGGAATATGTGGAGGACATCATGCCTAGAGAGAAACAACTTACAAAATTTTAAGGGTAGGATATTATTGATCGAAATTATTCACTGATGTAAACACAAGGTTCATAGCTTGCAATTCATGCCAATTATTTGTTGGTGAGCAAAATCTTCCTGCCTTACCTTTAATTCCAGTTAAATTTGAAGCTCCTTTCCAATAATGGGACTTAGATTTTATCAGAGAAATTTGTCCGCAATCAAGTGCTCAACATAGATGTATTTTGATTGCTACTGATTATTTTACAAAATGTGTTGAAGCTATTCCAACTCGGAACACTACAGATTCAGTAGTAATAAATGTTTTGGAAGAAAACATCCTAGCAATATTTGGTTGTCCTAGGAAAATAGTCATTGATAATGCGCGGGCTTTTAAATCTATTGCAATGATCAATTTTTGTGAAAAATATAATATTATTCTAGTTCATTGTACAACTTACTATCCTTAGGGAAATGGGCTAGCAGAATCATCTAACAAGAGTCTGATGACTATAATCAAGAAGTTTTTGACAGAAAATAAAAAATCTTGGCATATAAATCTAAAATATGCTTTATGGGAAAACAAAATCGGCACCAAGAAATCCATAGTTATGTCTCATTTCCAATTAGTTTATGTTACATATGTTATTCTTCCTATTAATATCGCTCTTCCTGTGATAAAACTATGGCAGCATGTGAATGAAGAACCAAACAATCTTACAAGAAGAATAAATCAAATCATTGAAGTACAGCAAAATAGAGAAGAATTTGATGATAAGCTCCAAAAATACCAGGATAACATGAAAGCCATTTTTTATAAAAAAGATAAAGACGGGATGTTTCTTCCTGGCAATTTAGTCTTAAAATGGGAAGCTAGAAAAGAATATGCAGGAAAACATGGAAAATTTGATCATCTCTGGTTCGAACCTTTTAAAATTGCAGTTGTTGAAGGGAGAAATTCATTCTCTCCCGAAAATCTTAACGAAGAAATTCTTGAGGCCCCTATTAATGGGTGTTTCTTAAAACATTTTATGTAGTAGTTACTTTTTAGGTTTCCATTGTATATATCGTATTGGATTGACATTGGCAATTTTAATTTAATTTTTCATTTTCTTTTCTTGTAAATTATTTGAGTAATTAGTGTAATTGATTTAAATATTTTCATAATCAATCTTGCAGAACAGAAGGTGATGCAGAAGAAAGACATAACACTCATCTTTCCCTCTTTCAGATTCTCCAAAATCAGGTGATAAACAAATGACATTCAAAAAATTCAAGACCAAATAAGGTATGAGTTCCTTTTCTTCATTATGGTCTGAATAAAATTTAAAAAAAATATTGATTGAAATAAATATGAAGGAAATGTTTCCCATAATAACATTATCACCTAATCAAAAAGACTAGAAATGTAGAAAAGTATATATAAAAAAAAAAAAAAAATTGAAAGATGTCTAAGTAATTAAAAATAAACACAGGACAAAGCTTATTAAAAACTGATATCTAATATAAAAAAATCAAGTGGAAATAAAACACTTTTGATTCAAATCATCTGAATTTTTGATACGTTCATTTCTTCATTTTCCCTAGTTCTTTCGACCCCATATTTTATTTCTCTTTTCTTATCTTATTAATCTACATAAAAATAAGAAGACTTAGCTTGATGCTAAAAACTTAAAAGCATATTTTCAAAACAAGATTGGGCGATTTTTTTTTACATTTCTTTGATTTTAATTGAAAAAGTGTGTCTAGGATAATCCTGATAATTTTAACTCTGATATCAGATTTTAAAGATAAACAATTCGCTCAAGGTTTGTCCCTGAAATGAATAAATTCCCCAAAACTAACCTAAAGGTGAAGGTATATTTAAAATCGGAAGAAAGCTAATCTCAAAGTATCCTAAAAAAATTGTAGACAGACCTTATTTTTCATTAAATATTTTAAACAGATATAATCCCTTGTATGTTATATACAAATTGATTTCCCCCACTTCAAAATATTAAATAAAAGACAGATGGTGAAAGGAAATTCAAAATTTGATTGCCCCCCTCTTGTCCAAAAGAGATGATGAAAGGAAATTCATAAATGGATTACCCTCATCTCAAGAAAAATATAATCCTTTTATGGAAGTGGTGAAAGGAAATTCAATGGGAAAAGTAGATAACTTCACCAGGGTATTAAACAGGCTCGATGGCAGTGAAGCAATATCTATGATATATGTAAGGCTATCATACACATCTATATCGCATACTCTATTTTCTAGTTCTCCTTCCAATGATATTTCTATCCTGGACCAAATGGGATTCCCTAAAACAAACATGTTACATATGTATAACCTTGAAGCGAGCAGATTCGTTCGAAGTCTGATATTTTTGTTAAAATAACTTTGATTATCTTAAACAAATCTGAAATCAATTTCAAGAAAAGAAAACACTTATTAGCCTGTCTTGAGATAAATCACTAAGTGTGCTTTAAAGATTTTTTAGATTTGGTTAGTTTCATATTTATATGTATGATTAAATCTTAATAAAACCATAAAATATTTTGCAGAAAAATAAAAGAAATAATGACTCCATTTACCCAATAAAGGCACCTGGTCTACTATTCTTTTGTGCCTCACGGGGAGCCACAATCCCCAGATGGAGCCTATGTTAGAACACCTTAGAATTTTTAACTTTTTTGAATTTTGTAATCTTTTCGTTTTTACCTTTAGAAATAAAAATCACCAAAAAACTTAGGAAAATTGCTTTCAAATTTGAATAAAATCCATATTCGTTATTTATCAACATGCGCTTACAATATCATCAGTCAAAAAATTTGGCTAATATGATCAAGTGGTTCTCATGTTCTAGAATTCATAAAGTTGTGCAATCATTAAGAACAAGCATCTAACGGTTACTTCAGGACTTTACACTTCGGGAATATTTTTATCATTGTTTGAACGGAAACCCCGAATTCACGAAGCTCTGAAGTCCCCATGTTGTTTTTCCATGAAAATCTGTTAAAAATATCTATGGATGAGTCTCTGACACATGTCATAAAACTCTATCATGGGCTGACACGTGGCATGTATTTTTAACATTTATATCAAATCATTCGCCTATTTTAGATGACACATGTCACATATATTTTCTTGACACATCATTTAAGATGATGTCATCATTGCCACATCACTCTAGAAAATTGTCCTTCGAGAGGAAAAGCAAAGAGTGATTTCAAGACCACCGAAGTATCTAAATGTCGAAGCACTTGTTGTCATAATGAATTAAACAAATTTAAAAAAAACAAATAAAACATCAAAATAATTTTAATTAGTCTTGATTTACTTTTAGTTAATCACTTTGCGAATTTGGCCTTCAGAGGATCACTATTATCCTACATACACAACTCCCGATTGTTGAAGTCTTGAAGTACTTAAGACTAAAAAGATTTCAAAATACAATTAATTAAAACATAAATTGATTAATTAGTGATTATCTTCTCCGAGAATTCGGCCTTCGGAAGATTTTCGTTTTTCTACTTTCAAAACCTATGAATGTTGAACCACCAAAGATTAATTACATTTATAGCTAATTAAAGTTTGAAATATTTATATAAATATCACGATGCCAAGTAATAAATTCCATTGGTTTCTTGAATAAATGTTTTGTCAATAGATCAATTCGAAGATTGTTATACTTTATTATTTTCATGAATAAAATCATTTCGAGCTTCAAAGCATTATATCATTTGCAATCAGATATTTTCAGTGATTGAAAGCTTATAAGTTTTTCTTATCACGGGAAGGTTAGTTTTGTTTTCTAAGAATTATGGCTCGACGCAAAGCAGGGAAGAAGCAGGAATCGTCAGCTGAGGACTCCAACCCTAACATGGATATTCTTTCAGACACTACTATGTGAATTATAGATGATATCAAGTCTTGGAAGCAGATGTATGAAATTTTGGAACATGAAGTTCTTCTTTGCCCTGACGATTCTGTTGAAGAAGATGAAAAAACATTCTGTGCTAAGCTCAGACTGATGGCTCAGATGGAATTGCACAGAATCGTTGCTCGGAAAAATATTATGCATTACAATGACATGATAAGCTGGGCCTTGGATCATGAAGATATCCCATCCCGAAGTCTCTCCAATCACCATAAGACTTCTATCGGCGCTTTTCAACCAAAAGACCTACAAGTAATGTATAAACTTTCCTCTGAACCGAAATACACTTATAATTCAACTTTTCTTTTATATTTTGAATGGAAGGAATGCACTGAATGTGGTAGAACTGGTCATGATATAATTAAAACTTGGTGGGGAAATCTATCCAAATTCAAGACTGACGCTCATGGCATATATTCCATAGAATCTTTATATGCCCACTTTTTATATATTTCCATGATGCTCTGTCAGTTATTTGGGACAAAAATCATTGCACATTTCACAGTGGAATGGGTATCTATAATCCATGAAGTTTCTGAAGGCTATACTTTCTACTAGGCAAAAATGTTGTCGGACAACCTGGCTAAGGAGGTTGTCGAGTACAAATATTTGAAGTATAAGGGGAAATGTGCTCCTTTTTACATGTCCACGTACATCATGGATGCCATCTTCTTTATGAATACATTTACTCTCATGAATAAGAGCTGGACCCCAGCTTGTTCTGAATCCATTCATTTTTATCATTCAAAGTTATGGGAGGAAAACTCCAAATATTTCTTCTATGAAATATGTCACAATGTAGTGATACCCATTCATGTGGCCATTTACAGACATCCTCCTCCCATAATTTCAGAACCTATTATAGGAAATTTGGGCACAATTTTATATTGGTACATTGAAGGGAATTTCTCTTACATTAGAGTATTTGGTTGTTCTATTTCGCCTCACGCCCTTCCAAATGTATTGCCTAATAGATTGATTTGTAGAGAGGTGGCATATCAAATAGTGGTAGGAGGGATTACTAAGGAATTGAAAACGGAACAAAAGAAAGTATGGCCTTCCTTTCCTATACAAGTTTGTATGTTCACATGATTTCGGGCATACAAAGGTTGAAGCAACAACTTTGGAGGACATCAAATTGGTTGATATTGAATTCAAAAGAAATGATCCTCATAAGGTGGTTGAGAAACATCTAGCTAATTTCAATATGAGGAGGTACATTCACAAATATTCCCCTTATGATGATGTTTTCAAAGGAGTTGGAGCTTATGAGGAAGTTCAAAATAGAGTTCAAAATCTACTACCAGATCAGCAATTTGTTTTTCTTAGTTTTCAAAAACACAGAAGGACCAAACTTCCAGAGATTTTACAAGGAGAATCTAAGATTCCCTTTCCATCACAGGGAATAGCATCCACAGAGCCCCAACAAGGTAGCTCGACTACAGACGAAGCTGAAGAAGTGGAAAAGAATGCAGAGGAGTTAATTAAAAATGTGAATACACCAAAGATATGTAAAAAAGATCAGGATATGTTAGCATATTTTGAGGCCTTTATGAAGCAAGGACATGCTTTCCCTTTTTCACTGTCAGTTACTATTTCTGTTTTTCCAAGTATCACAAGTCTAGAGAAGTCCACTGCACTTACTTCTACTATTCTCTCACTAACTCCCATAACCACAAGTTTCGAAAGTCCCAGTTTAGAGGCAATTTGTATAGATGAAATCACACCTATTTTGCATGAAGAGATGCCTCCTTCAATTTTCTTCTTCAACAATAGAATAAGATCCATCATAAGAAGAGAATCTCAATAGAAGGAAGGAGTGCTCACTAAGAGAAATAGAATAGTGTATGATGGGAAGGAACAAAACGATCCTGAATTTGCTAAAGGAGTTGCAGATTCATTAGGACCTTCGCCACTGCCAATCAATGGCCCATGGATAATATTACTAAGAAGTTGCAAAAAAAATATCTTCAAGTTGAGCAATTGCAAAATGAGATGCAACATGTAGAAATAAACTTCTGGAGAAGAATGAATTTTGACACCGAACAAATCAGATTGGGCTATCAACAGAAAAATGAAGCAGCTACAGGAGAAGCTGGAGGTGAGTGTCCAAAATCTACAGTCAAGTAACTCAATACTTTCTCAGCAAAATAGTTTAATTGAGCAGTTGCAGACCCAAATAGTTGTACTAGAAAACACAAAAATAAACCATGTTGCATTCAAAATGAAAGCATCTGATATAAATGAAAGGTTGGGAGCTATTCACTTAGATCTATATCAAGCCATAGAAGGATCAACACTTCTCTGAATAATATTTACGAAAACAAAAAGGAAGCATGTGCAGCTAGATCCAAGTTCCAGGATTTTATTGTTAGGAGACAGAAAGTGAAATTTCCTGGTCTCGCCCCTTTTTCACAATATGAGCACATGAAGGGAGAAATGGTTTTAAAGGCTTGGGAGATAAACCTTGAAGAAAGCAAGAAGCTAGCCAGAGAGTTTAAGGAGGCTTGTCTCAATGCCATTGTTTTGTTGAGTCAGATTTGGTTGAATTTAAAGGTGATGCTATCTCCAATACACTTGGGAAGAACGAGATAGAAAAGAATAAAGAAAAATCCAGGAAAAACAAGGAGAGTATACATAATGCAATTCAACAAGTAAATCAGATTGATTTACAAAATATAAATGAGCTACTGGTAAAACCAAAGTTACAACACCAAGTTACAGCTCAAGCAATCAGGAAGATTCAAGAGAAACTACCACTAGTGTATATAAAGATGTTTGCATTCGAGTTGAATGAAAGAATTGAACCTTTTATATTTGTGGTAGCATTAATGGGGATGTGTGATCAGTTCAATGAGAATAAAAGGGCGAGAACATATGCAAGAAAATAGAGGAGAAAAAGAAATGCCAGCATATCAAGCGTATCTCGGCAAAATATGCATTTTATTGTTAGATTTCAATTGTATTCTATATTTAGAGCTGAAAAGATGGAATGTCTAACTACTTCTAGTTAAGAAATGTTTTGTATAAATAGGTATATCTTAGATCTATTCAAGGCTTCTTGTCTTCAAATGTAAAAGAGAGTACTTATTGAATATCAATAAAAAGAGAATACAAAGATTCTAAGTCTCATTTCTATTGAGTTATGTGTTTCCCCTGTATTTCCATTTTCTTCTTACATTAGCTTCTTTATATGATTCTTGAAGATTGAATGATTACAACTTAGTAATAAAACTATTGTGATCTTAATGCATTGGAATTTCACTCAGCTATGGATTTTCCTCTGTTCTTACTTCGAGTAAAAACAAGACTTGTAATATGTGTGAGTTTCTACATTCTTAATCATCTGTCGAGGATATATCTCCTACTTTTATTCTACTGTGAATGAGGTAAGACTCATCTATAATTGATCCCTTAATTTTTTCTAACATTTTTGTGAATCATTTCCACATCACATAAAATTATAATTTTGACTCAGAGAAAGAGATATTGCCTCTGAATTTTCTTATTATAAATTTCACTCAACGTTGCATCTTAGAAAACTAAAGGTAGAAGAAAGCACTATAAAAACATTTCTTTAATTTTATGATTCCTAACATTATTCTTCGAGCCTAGAATCAATCTCGGGAACAACATCTTTTTGGAACCGTTGTCAGGGAACCGAGAAACGAAATCATTTTTTCCCTGGGAAAACAATAAAGTTAAGTTTCGATTTTTTATGGTGAACAAAGATTGAACATGTGGATTAGGCTCATGTTTATCTTTCACCTCGAGACTCCATTGTAGTAAAAACTGGCATACGGTCGGAAAAATACCAGAAATAACCCAGACGAAAAGCAAACCACGACAGTTTCGGATCCAGAAAATTTGTTGAAATCCAAAGGATATCTCAAGAAAATTTATGCATCAACAGGTAATATCTATCAACCTAAAGTTACTCAGGTAAATGTTAAGATCCTAGCTAAAGAATTAAGCATTAAATATAAACATCAAAAAGTTCATTCTGTAGAAGCCTCATCTAGTAAATCTGAAGTTAAATTAGAAGTTCCGGAAGAATTAGATCCTAAAGTAAAATCAAACGATCCAAAGAGTGAAAATATCAAGACTATCCCTATCTCATTGATAGATACTTTTTCTGTCGAATTCAAAGAACCCTTTTCAATCCCCAATAACATTTGTATGCAATCGATTCTTAGTCTTATCAAAGTAAAGGTTGTTGTTTCCAAAAACCCTGAAGATCATTTCCTACTCTCAGGATCATCTCATATTACTTCTCTCACTTATCCATCTAGTCCATCTGAAATACCAGGTTCAAGTCCTCATTTTCCACCTCGCTTATATTTCTCATCTTTTTCATGAGATCCGTCACCTTACAATTTTTTAGCTAAACTTCATTCACACCTTCCCGAAGCAATCAAAGGTTTAGTACATCATTCTTTTGAATTTTCAATAATCTCCAGTATAGTCCTTGAATTTCTTCTTCAAGAGTTTCAATGGCTTGTCTTGGAGGTGTCAGAGGTGGAGAGGTTGGTGGACATGGAAATGTACCAATACCTCCTCCAAGAATATTTGCCAAAGTTGTTGCTAGATATGCTCCTTTAGCTCTTCCTGTTGTCCTACATGATCTACCTGATAATTACATGAAGAGCCTACCTAAATTCATAGGTGAAGAGGATTTAACAGCCACTGAGAATATAGTCTTTTTTGACTAATTTTTTGATATTCTTGGTATCAAGAACGAAGACATTTATATGAGACTATTGGTACAAGATTTCTAAGAACAGGTTAGAACTTGGTTCAGAGGACTGCATGTGGACTCTATACCATCATACAATGATTTAGAGACTTCTTTCTTGGGGCAATGGGGTGAGAAAAAATATCACCTATATTATTTAATTGAATTCAGAGCTTTAAGAAAGAAAACATTCGAATCTGTTTTAGATTTTATACAAAGATTCAACAAACTCTATAACAAAATCCCAGCTGAAGTAAAACCTTCCCAACCCGCTGCAAAATTGACTTTTGCAGGGGCCTTTGATTCTAATTTTTCCTTACTTTTAAGAGAAAGAAGGGCCACAACTTTAGGTGGGATGCAGAATGATGCTATTGAAATTGAATCCAATATGATGTCATCAGGAAAGTTAAAAATCAAAGTAGAGATGGGAACAAGAGAGCCTAGGAGTTTTAGAGAACAAGCAGGGCCCTATGTCTTTGGAAGAAACACTTCAGAAGAAAAAAAGGACGAGATGGCTAAGATTACAAAAGAGTTATATAACAAAAATTCCAGGATGGAAATGGAAAAATCCAAAACTGATCCATATGCTAGAAATCAATTTAGGATAAATCCTAACATAAACCCTCAGATTCAACAAAGACAAATCAAGAATGAGGAACAGCAGATCCAAGCTCCTTTTAAAACTGAAAATCTTATACGGGGAGATGAGGTGCAAGACTATGAAGAATTATATGAAGATCTAAACAATCTTAGTGTTGATGATGTTGAACCTCTTTTAACCAAGCAATATTATGAGAAATCTCTAGACCTAGGATCTTTATTTGATGACGATCAAGATGTCAACAATTTGGGAAACTCTACATATAAGGGTCTTGTTGATTCAATAATATTTGAGCTTCAAAATAAATATGACTTGAGGCCAAGAGAAAAGAGTTACACCAATAAGCCACTAAAAAAGATATTGTCAAGAAATAAAGCTAATGAGCCAGTAATTTCAAAAGCACCCATTGAAAAACAAGTTGCTCAAGTTAAGGATGTTGAAACAAAAGCAACTCAGACCAAGAAGTAGGAAAATAAAGAAGTTGAAGTTCATACCAGCGAGTTCGAAAAATCAGTTAGTATCTTCAATTTGGAAAACGAATTGAATAAAATTAAAATTCTAGTTCCTTTGGTTGAACTCGCTAGAAATCCAGTCTATAAGAAACAAATTTCAAAGGTAATAAATTTTTCTGATGTTGAATGTCAAGCTGACATAATTAACTTGCAAGATGAAAAACCTATGATCATGTTTGGACCACACATTGAGAATAGTAAAGATTATGTTTCTCCATTATATATCACACTGACTGTACATGATCACGTACTACAAAATTTCATGTTAGATTCAGGTGCTTCACACAACTTAATGCCTAAGATTATATTGGAAAATTGGGCCTTCAAATTACCAGACCTTATCAAGATCTGTACTCGTTTGATTCTAGAAAGGTTAAGTGTCTGGGTATGATTAAATATTTGGTTGTAAATATTGCTCAAGTTCCAGTGAAAAGTATCCTTATGGATGTGGTGGTTTCTGACGTTCCTGCCAAGTATGGTATTCTTTTATCAAGATCTTAGGGTACCAATCTAGGAGGATCAGTGCTGTTAGACATGACATACGCTACAATTCCAATTTTTGGTGGACAGTTTACTCATTTGTACAGAGAAACTAGACTAGCTTATAATGCAAGTGACCCTCAAAACCCTAATAACTATCAATTTTATGTTGCTAATCATGATTTAGGTAATTTCATTTTATATATAGATGATGATTTTGATGAATGTATAGAAAAAGAAAATCCAAAAATTGAACTCTCAAAGAAAAATATAAATTTTAGAGGCAGGATGTGCAAAATGTTCTTTGATGGTGTTTCATATTGAGAAGGAGCAGGTGCTGGAGTTTTATTTGTGGAACTAGGTGATGAGTATTGAATTCCTTTTTCATATAAATTACAATGGGACATCGATTATACAAATAATGTATGTGAATATGAAGCGCTAATTTTAGGATTAGAAGTTGCAAGAAAATTAAAAATTCAACATTTGATAGTTTATGGTGATGCTAACCTCATTGTAAAAAAAATAAAACAATAGTATCAAGCTAATAATTCGATAATGAGGTCTTATAGAAACTGTCCTTGGGATCTCATAGAAAATTTCTTCTTATCTTTTAACATTCATTATATTCCTAGATCGCATAATCAACAAGCTGATTCTTTAGCTAAAGTTGCAACAACTTTTGTACCTCCCATTGTTTTGAAATTGAAATATCGCATTGATATGAAGCATAAGCCTTCGATCCCAAACAATGTTCAACATTGGAAAGTGTTTGAGAATGATGAACAAATCAAAAAATTTCTGGAAATGGTAGATGAATTTTCCGAGACTCTCATCAATCAAGAAAATCAGAATGATCCTACTTGGATTATGCAAGGAGAAAATCCAGAAAAATTCAAAGACAAAATTGCAAATAGAATGCTTGTACTAAAAAATAATAAAATCCCCAAAGTTCTTATTCCACTAGAAAGGTTTTTGACCAAAATTGCATACCTCTAAAGTCTACCCTACAACCCCAACATGAAGAGATTGAATATTGTAATGTAGGAACAAATGAAAACCTTAAAATGATCAAAATATATAAATATCTTCTGACTGAGGTGAAAAATAAATATGTTGAGTTACTCAAATAGTACAAGGATTTTTTTGCATGGTCTTATGAAGACTTAAAAACCTATGATACTTATGTTATCGAGCATAAAATTCCTTTAAATCCAGGTATTAAGACTTTTAGGCAGAAGCTTAGGCAAATAAATCCAACTATTTTTCCAATAATAGAAAGGGAGGTTAAAAAGATCCTTAAATCAAAGATCATTGTTCCCCTCAAATACTCTGGATGGGTAGCCTATTTGGTCCCTGTCAGGAAGAAAAATGGAGAAATAAGACTATGTTTCAATTTTAGAAACCTAAATCGGCCCTCTTTAAAAGATAATTATCCTCTCCCAAAAATGGATCATGTTCTTGAAAAGGTGGTAGGGCCTAATAGAATATATATGATCGATGGATTCTCAGGATATAATCAAATTGTTGTTCACGAAGACAATAGAGATAAAACTGCATTTACGACTCCATGGGGAACCTTCATGTATGATAAAATGCCCTTTGGTTTAATGAATGCAGGAGCAACTTTTCAGAGAGCAATGGATATAGCATTCGTTGGTCAGTGTGATAAATTTGTTGTTATTTATCTAGATGATCTGACAGTTTTTTCTAATTCTGATACAGAACACTTGGTTCACCTCAGACAATTTTTTGACAAATGCAGAAAAATTGGTTTGTCACTAAACCCCAAGAAATCACATTTTTCTATGCAGGAAGGTAATCTTCTAGGGAATATTGTATCAAAGGATGGAATAAAAGTTGATCCTCAAAGAGTTGAATTTATTGATCTAATCAAAATTCCTAGAAATAAAAAATAAATTCAATATTTTTTAGGAAAAATCAAAATTTTAAGGAGATTTATTCCTAATTTTGCTGAAATAGTTAAATTGATTACATGTATGCTTAAGAAGGATAGTGAGGTAAAATTGATTGCGGAAGAAAAAGTGTCCTTTGAACCTGTGAAGAAATTCATAAGAGAAGCACTCGTACTGGTAAGTCCCGACTATACAAAGGATTTTTTTATTTTCTCCTTTTCATATGAATATACTATTATAGTAGCTCTCCTTCAGAAAAACGAAGAAGGATTCTGTTAGAAAAATAGGACCACGGAGCAATAAAATAAAACAAATGTGGAAACAAAACATAGAAGATACACAATACAAGAGAGACACAGATTTACGTGGTTCACCCAATGTGGGCTACGTCCACCAAAGAAATTGTCAGGTCCTTCCTTTATTATTATCCAGCAAATGAAGGGATACAACCTACAGCAAAATCTGTTGTAACTTCCTCTTCTTTCTCTCACAGTTTCCTATCTCAGAATACAATATTCACCATCAACCATAGCCGCAATACATTTCCCTCATAAAAGAGGGTTGCCTTCTAGGGAAAAAAACCCTAACATAATCTCTACTATTAAATCTGTGACCTTATAATGAACGGTCCAGATTTACAATTAAATTACAATATACATTTACAAGGAAATTTTTCCTCTAGGGGCCCGCTTGCCCCCAGACCCCGCAGAGGAGGTACCCCCCCTCTGCACTCCCCGATGTGGAAGAGTGTACATACTTATGGGTTGTAAATACTTCATGGGGTATAAACATGGCTGAAAGCAAGGACCTCTGAATCAGGAAGATAATCAGGCTCCACAACCAACAATCTCCCACTTGGAGACTGATCTCAACAACTCCACCGCTGTTGTATGTGCTAGACTCTGAACCTTCTTGGACCTGGCAAATTTCTCATCTTCATCTTCATTCTTGAACACCAACTGAAACTGAGAAGGAACTCAGTTTCTCCCTAGTTACTTCCTTTGTTAACATGTCTGCAGGATTCTGGCTAGTGTGTATCTTTTCCAACTTCAAATGTCCATCTTCCAAGGCGGATCATATGAAGTGGTACCTCAACTGTATATTCTTAGTCTTCGAATGGAAGGATGAGTTCTTTTCAAGGTGAATGGCACTCTGACTGTCACAGTACAACTTGTTGTTCTCCTGCTTCTTTCCCAATTCCTCCATAAACCTCTGTAACCAAATCATCTCTTTACTAGCCTCTGAAGCAGCAACATACTCTGCCTCTGTTGTTGAAAGTGCAACAACCTTTTGCAGTTTCGAAATCCAACTTACTGTTGTTCCACCTATAGTAAAAACATACCCTATGGTGCTCCTCCTGCTGTCTTTATCACTTGCCATATCTGAATCAACATATCCCTGTAGAAAAGTGTCTGAACCTCCAAAACATAATGCATGAGTAGTAGTACCTCTCAAATACCTGAGAATCCACTTTACTGCCTCCCAATGTTCTTTACCTGGATTGTTCATATATCTTCTCACAACTCCCACTGCATGTGCAATATCTGGTCTTGTGCAAACCATTGCATACATCAAGCTGTCAACTGTTGATGAATAAGGGACCCTGGACATGTATTCTATCTCCTCCTGTGTCTTGGGAGACATTTCCTTAGTTAATTTGAAATGGCTGGCCAAAGGTGTACTAATTGGTTTTGCATTCTGCATTCTAAACCTCTCCAACACCGTCTCTGTGTACTCACCCTGAGACAATGTCAATTTGTGATTTTTTCTGTCTCTTGTTATTCTCATGCCAAGGATTTTCTTTGCAGCACCCAAATCCTTCATTGCAAATGAATTGGCTAATTTCTTCTTGAACACATTTATATCCTGCATATTAGACCCTGCAACAAGCATGTCATCTACATACAATAGCAAGATAATAAAGCTTCCATTTTCTAGCTTTTTAAAATAAACACTGTGATCAGAATGACATCTACTATAACCCTGATTTGTCATAAACCTGTCAAACTTCAAATACCACTGCCTTGGAGCTTACTTTAGGCCTTACAAGCTCTTCTTCAACCTGCATACCAAATTCTCCTTCCCTTTGACCTCATACCCCTATGGTTGCTGCATATAAATCTCTTCCTCCAAATCCCCATGGAGAAAAGTTGTTTTTACATCTAACTATTCAAGATGAAAATATTCTACTACCACAAGACTTAAAATAGTCCTAATTG
>JASDQU010818478.1:19477-47705 GCA_032191745.1 Picea mariana | reverse complement strand
AATGAACCTGTCCAAAATCACCTTGAACATAATCTAGAAAATGTTTCCTATGGGGTGTGGCATGAAATGAAGCTCCTGAATCTACTACCCAAGACTCAGAAATATTATCTATAGAAAGAATCAAAGCATCTTGTAACACATCACCTATTACATTTTCTTTCTGATTTCTCTCCTGTTATCCATCTCTTTGTTTCTTTGGAGCTCTGCAATCTTTCTTCAAATGTCCTTTCTTCCCACAATTCCAGCACTCTATCTTTCCAAGTCTAGATTTGGATCTGCCCTTCCTAGAATTTTCATGGTTCCCTGAGCCCTTTCCTCTATCCTTTTGTCTTCCCCTGTTCTCCATGTTCAACTCATTACCTGATGTCTCACCTGTGCTTTTCCATCTCATTTCCTCACTAAGGATAACACCAACAACATCATCAAATTTTAAAGTATTTGAACCAGAGACGGAGTTACTTACAGCCATGACCAAGCTGTTCCAGCTTTCTGGCAATGAGCACAAGATTAGAAGAGCCCTGACCTCATCATCAAAGTCCACTTTTACAGAACTTAGTTGATTAGTAACAATATTAAATTCATTTAAATGATCTACAACAGACCCACCTTCTGACATCTTCATATTAAATAATCTCTTCATTAGAAATACCTTATTGGACGCCGAGGGTTTTTCATACAATTTAGCCAATGCATCCATCAAACCCTTCGTTATATTTTCTTTGGAAATATTGAAAGCCATTGATGCTGCCAGGCTCAGCCGTATCATTCCTAGAGCCTTTCTGTCAAGAATCTCCCATTCTTTGTCCTTCATGGTCGTCGGCTTCTTTGATACTCCACCCAATGGTAGGAATAGATCCTTCTGATATAAATAATCTTCCATCTGCATCTTCCATAACTAGTAGTTTTGGCCATTAAATTTCTCGACCCTAAACTTTCCATCTTCCAACATTGCTCCCACTCGAACCAGGAACCCTCTTTTCCTACGAGTTACCCTTCGCTATGATACCAGTTGTTAGAAAAATAGGACCGCGGAGCAATAAAATAAAACAAATGTTGAAACAAAACATAGAAGTTACACAATACAAGAGAGACACAGATTTACGTGGTTCACCCAGTGTGGGATACGTCCACCAGAGAAATTGCCAGGTCCTTCCTTTATTATTATCCAGTAAATGAAGGGATACAACCTACATCAAAACCCGTTGTAACTTCCTCTTCTTTCTCTCACAGTCTCCTATCTCAGAATACAATATTCACCATCAACCATAGCTGCAATACATTTCCCTCATAAAAGAGGGTTTCCTTCTAGGGAAAAAAATCCTAACATGATCTCTACCATTAGATCTGCGACCTTATAATGAACGGTCCATATTTACAATGAAATTACAATATACATTTACAAGGAATTTTTTCCTTCGGGGGCTTCGCCCCTAAACCCCCATTGGGGGATGCTACCCCCAAACCCCCACTGGGGGACGCTACCCCCAAACCCCCACTGGGGGCCCTCTTTCCCCCAGACTCCCCAGCCGGGGGGATAGTCCCCTCGGACCCCGCAGAGGGGGTACCCCCCCTCTACACTCCCTCGCGTGGAAGAGTGTACATACTTTTGGGGTGTAAATACTTCATGGGGTATAAACACAACTAAAAKAAAGGACCTCTGAATCATGAATATAATCAGGCTCCACAACCAATAGATTCGAACAACCGATTTCCTTTTTCATAAAAATCCCCAGAGATGCAGATTTAAGATATGACATTCTAGAAAAGCAGGCTTATGCAATGGTGAAATCACTTAAAGCTTTCCGAACGTATGTTTTACAATCAAAAATAATTTACTATGTACCAACAAATGCAATTAAAGATATCTTGGTACAACCAGACAATGATGGAAGGAGAGGAGAATGGTTGGCTAAAATTCAAGAATTTGATTTAGAAGTTAAACCAACAAAACTTGTAAAGGGTCAAGGTCTAGCAAGGCTGCTAGCTAAATCAAATTTCAGATCTCTTGGAATAAATCACTTTGAATCTCATGATTCTTTCTTGGATATAGAGGAAATTGATGATAAAGAACCTATTACTCAGATTGATGATAAGTTCTACTCCTCATCCTGGTATAGTGACATAGTTTCATATCTCCTTACTCGGCAATGTCCAAATAATATGAATCCTTCTAAGGAAATAACATTAAAGTTACATGAAATTAAATATTGTATCGACGATGCCAAGTTATATTGGAAGGATCCTTTGGGTTTCTTGTTATATTTCCTTACAGAATTAGAAACAGAAGGCATCATTGATGAATTTCATAAAGGAATATGTGGAGGACATCATGCCTGGAGAGCAACAGCTTACAAAATTTTAAGGGTGGGATATTATTGGCCTAAATTATTCACTGATGTAAATGCAAGGGTCACAACTTGCAATTCATGTCAATTGGTTGTTGGTAAGAAAAATCGTCTTGCCTTACCTTTAATTCCAATTAAAGATTAAGCTTCTTTCCAACAATGGGGCTTAGATTTTATCGGATAAATTCATCCACAATCAAGTGCTCAACATAGATGGATTTTGACTGCTACTGATTATTTTACAAAATGGGTTGAATCTATTCCAACTCGGAATGCTACATATTCAGTAGTAATAAATTTTTTGGAAGAAAACATCCTAGCAAGATTTGGTTATCCTAGGAAAATAGTCATTGATAATGCACAAGATTTTAAATCTATTGCAACGATCAATTTTTTTCAAAAATATAATATTATTCTAGTTCATTCTACAACTTACTATCCTCAGGGAAATGGGTTGGCAGAATCATCTAACAAGAGTCTGATGACTATAATCAAGAAGGTTTTGACAGAAAATAAAAAAGCTTTGCATATACATTTAAAATATGTTTTATGGGAAAACAAAATCGGCACCAAGAAATCCATAGGTATGTCTCCTTTCCAATTAGTTTATGGTACAGATGTTATTCTTCTTATTAATATCGCTCTTCCTGTGATATAACTCTAACAGGATGTGAATGAAGAACCGAACGATCTTTTAAGAAGAATAAATAAAATCATTGAAGTATAGAAAAATAGAGAAGAAGTGGATGATAAGATCCAAAAATACCAGGATAACATGAAATCCATTTTTGATAAAAAAAAAAAGCTAAAGCCAAGATGTTTACTCCTGGGGATTTAGTCTTAAAATGGGAAGCTAGAAAAGAAGATGCGGGAAAACATGGAAAATTTGATCTTCTCTGGTTCAAACCTTTTAAAATTGCAGATGCTGAAGGGAGAAATTCATTCTCTCTCGAAAATCTTAATGGAGAAATTCGTGAGGCCCCTTTTAATGGGTGTTTCTTAAAAAAAATTATGTAGTAGTTACTTTTTAGGTTTCCATTGTATATATCGGATTGGATTGACATTGACATTGGCAATTTTAATTTTAATTTTTTATTTTCTTTTCTTGTAAATTATTTGAGTAATTAGTGTAATTGATGTAAATATTTTCATAATCAATCTTCCAGAACATAAGGTGATGCGGAAGAAAGACATAACACTCATATTTCCCTCTTTCGGATTCTCCAAAATCAAGTGATAAGCGAATGACATTCCTTGTTAAAAAAATTCAAGACAAAATAAGGTATGAGTTTTGTTTCTTCATTATGTACTGAATAAAATTAAAAAAAAATAAAAATTGATTGAAATAAATATGAAGGAAAAGTTTCCCATAATGACATTATCACCTAATCAAAAAGACTAGAAATGTAGAAAAATATAAAAATAAATAAATAAATAAATTTGAAAGAAGTCTGAGTAATTAAAAATAAACACGGGACAAAGCTTATTAAAAACTCGTATCTAATATACAAACTCATGTGGAAATAAAACACTTATGATTCATATCATCTGAATTTTTGATACGTTCATTTCTTCCTTTTCCCTAGTTCTTTCCACCCTAGATTTTCTTTCTCTTTTCTTATCTTATTAATCTTCATACAAATAAGAAGACTTAGTCTCACGCTAAAAACTTAAAAGAATATTTTCAAAACAAGATTGGGCGAAATTTGTTTACATTTCTTTGATTTTAATTGAAAAAGTATGTCTAGGATAATCCTGATAATTTTAACTATGATATTAGATTTTAAAAGATGAACAATTCACTCAAGGTTTATCCCTGAAATGAATAAATCTCCCAAAACTAACCTATAGGTGAAGGTATATTTAAAAATGGAAGAAAGCTAATCTCAGAGTATCCTAAAAAAATTGTAGCCAAACCTTCTTTTTCATTAAATATTTTAAACGGATATCATCCCTTGTATGTTATATACAAATTGATTGCCCTCACTTCAAAATATTAAATAAAAGACAGATGGTGAAAGGAAATTCAAAATTTGATTACCCTCATCTTGTCCAAAGGAGATGACGAAAGTAAATTCATAAATCAATTGCCCTCATCTCAAGAAAAATATAATTTGTTTATGGAAGTGGTGAAAGGAAATTCAATGGGGAAAGTAGATAACTTCACCGGGGTACTGAACATGATCGTTGGCAGTGAAGCAATATCTATGATATATGTAAGGTTGCCATACACATCTATATCGCGTACTATGTTTTCTAGTTCTCCTTCCGATGATATTCCTATCTTGAACCAAATGGGATTCCCTAAAACAAATGTGTTACATTTGTATAACCTTGAAGCGAATAAATTCGTTCGAAGTTTGATATTTTTGTTAAAATTACTTTGATTATCTTAAACAAATCTGAAATCAATTTAAAGAAAAGAAAACACTTATTATCCTGTCTTGATATCAATCACTAAATGTGCTTTAAATATTTTTTAGATTTGGTTAGTTTCATGTTTATAGATTAATTCTTAATAAAACCAGAAAATATTTTTCGAAAAAATAAAAGCAATAATGACTCCATTTACGCAATAAAGGCAACTGGTCTATTGTTCTTTCGTGCCTCGCAGGGAGTGTAAGGTCTCTGTCCCCACAGAGCCTTATAAAACACACGCTAAAATAAAGAATAAAGAAAAATGTATGCTGTACATATCATCATTAACTTATAATCATTGATTATTCAGCGTAAATTAAATTTATGAACAACATGAAAGTAAATTTAATTAACAACCACATAACACAGCAAATTCATGAAATTACATACCTATGTCTGATTCTAGTCTGATGCTATTTCTCCAACCTCCATCTGTCCTCATTGTTGCTCTGCCCAACTCTGCCCAAAACCGAATCCTTCCTCCCTGCCAGCTAGGAACAGAGCCTATCTGGCTCCCTAGCTCCAGGATTCAGTGAGGATTCCTGGCCCCCGAGCCCAAAACTCCCAGCAACCTAGTGCACCCCTGTAACAGTCCACCCAAACTCCAGACCAAACAAGAAAATATAGTCCTTCCCTCAAAATAATGCTTCCTCTCCCCCAAAATTTCATAATACCTCTCTTGAAGGCCTTTGCCCCCTCATATCCTCCTCCCATTCACCGCCTACTACCTTCCTTTAATGCCACCCACCTTATCCCTCCATTTAATACCGTATCCCTCCATTCATTACCCTATCCCTCCATTCAATACCTTATCCCTTCATTCAATGCCCTTTCCCTTCATACGTAAAGTTTTCTAATAATAAATTAAAAGTTATTAAGCCTTTAATTCGTTATCCAAACATTAAATGTGTTAATTAATCAATTAATTAATTAATCAACATATATTAAACAATAATTAATTAATTAATATTATTAATAAATAATCATCATTTAACTAATACACATTAGGACAGTTAATTATTTAGTTAACTATACTTGATAAACCTTAAGCAACTATTTAACTAGGGTTGTTACATACACCCACCCTTCAGGAAACTTCATCCCGAAGTTAAAGTATTTTATGATACACGGGAAAAGAAACATGATTCACACATTCCTTACAAATAACCGACATTTATTAGTAAGTAAGCCAAGAAACTCATACATACTAGTATACATGTGCAAGAAATGCATGTGTAGCTAGTACATACAAGTCTCGTTCATGTACTAATATCAATAACTATCATCTCTATAGTAATTTCCCTATGCATCCAATCCATTCAACAAGACTATTCATTTTATAAAAGACAATAAATCAATCAAATGTTTGCGAAATCCTTTAATTACAATTATCTAGCTCAACAATGTTATTTAGACAATTGTAGTTTAGTTACATAGTTATGAATATTCATATATATATATATATACACATTTTCTTTTCAGAAGGAAAACAATAAGTTCCAACATAAGGCAAATCTCCATACACTCTCAACTATTTCTACTCTTCCTTCCTCCCTAACTTACTTCCATCTTCCATTCCTATCCTTCCTCTATTGGACTATCTTGGAGCGTCAACTATATTGACCTAACTCCAAATAGAACCTATAAGCGGAAGTGTCACTATCTTGACCAAGCTTTTCCAGCATGCAACTGACAGTCATCATCACACGTCTAGGGGAGCGTGAGCTAACATCGTCCTCCCATGACTTCAGTTTTCGAAGGATACACGGTGGGAAATGCCTCCACCCCTCCTTACAGGACTAGGGTCCACACCCTACAATGGAATATACAGTGGCACCGTGTTGCTTTGAGTTTTGTCATCATCTATTCAGTTTTGGGCAGTCTCACCACCTGAAATCCTGCACTGGTCCACATATCATAGCAATGCATCCAAACCAATATAATTTCACATACAAGATTCATACCATATTGTTTCTCGGCTAGTGGTCATGACATCCACTTTCATCATCATTATCCCTTGGCTATTTCATAGCCCATAACCTGCAGATTAGTCTGTAACACAAACTCATATATTTCTATGCATTATCATCATGTAATTGCATACAATCATAATTTCAATTCGGTATCCATGTATCAACAACTTTAACATCAAAGTTTTCAAGTTAGAAATAGATCTCATAATATTCCATAATCCAATTGACACCCATTCATAAAATTATCATTTACAAAATAGATTGCATCATATCCAACATCATTCTAATAACATTTAAACTTTCATAGGATTCTCATTCACACAATATGTCACATCATATCCATCATCATCAATAACAATTAGACATTCATAGAATTTACATTCACATAGTAGATCGCATCATATCCATCATCATCAATAATATTTAAACATTCATAAAATTTACATTCTCACAATATATCGCATCATATCCATCATTATCCAAATACATTTAAACATTCATAAAATTTATATGTCTTAAAAGTTCAAGTGTATCATTTGATAGTTTCACTTGTGAATAGAAAATAAAAGTGTGTAGGCCTCAGGTAATCCTGGTTGTCTAAGTCAAAAGGTGGTGTTACATACACCCAACCTTCGAGAAACATATTCTCGAGGTGGTCAAAAAAGTGAGGGATAGTCTCGTCGTAGTGTCTCGACGTCTTCCCAAGTAGCAGATCCTGGACTATACTTGTCCCATTGGACCTTAACTTGGTCTACCAGACGGTTCCTGAGCTGTTGGACTCTATGGTCCAATATGCGTAACGGTTCTACCGTGAGAGTTCCCACGTCTGATACCTGCAATTCCTTCCAATTTAGCTTATGTGATTCATCAGCAACATAAGATGTAGAACAAATACATGAAAAACATTATGAGTTTTATGCAAGTGGGGTGGAAGTACGAGATGATAGGCAATGGGTCCAATTTTCTATTGGATTCTGAACAGTCCTATAAATCGAGGTGACAACTTTGTCCCCTTCTCGAACCGTATGGTACTCTTATTAGGCCTGATATGAATGAAAACCTGGTCTCCTACTTTATAACTTTGGTTGGTCCTGTGTGCATCTGCATAACTTTTCTGCCTATCCTGTGCTTCCTTTAGTCTCTGCCTAATCTGAATCACCTGTTCCTCCATCTCTTGAATCAATTCTGGCCCAACTGTTACTCGGTCTTCTAATCTATCCCAACTCAACGACGTTCTGCATGGCCTTCCATACAGAGCTTCGTAGGGTGGCATTCTGATGGAGCTATGAAAACTGTTATTGNCTTTTCTGCCTATCCTGTGCTTCCTTTAGTCTCTGCCTAATCTGAATCACCTGTTCCTCCATCTCTTGAATCAATTCTGGCCCAACTGTTACTCGATCTTCTAATCTATCCCAACTCAACGACGTTCTGCATGGCCTTCCATACAGAGCTTCGTAGGGTGGCATTCTGATGGAGCTATGAAAACTGTTATTTCAGGAAAACTCTACCAAAGGTAGGTACTTCTCCCAATGGGTTTGATTATCCATGACATACATCCTAAGCATGTCTTCCATGACCTGATTTACTCTCTCGGTTTGCCCATCTGTTTCAGGATGATAAGTTGTGCTTAAGTTCAACTGAGTCCCCAATGCTGACTGCAAACTTGTCACTAGAAGTGAATCTGGAGTCCCTATCTGAAATGATCTTCTTAGCTATCCCATGCAAACGAATAACCTCACTTACAAACACACGTGCCACATCAGTGACATCATAAGTGTCTCTAACCGGAATAAAACGAGCACTCTTGGTTAACTTATCAACTATCACAAGAATGGCATTGTGTCTATGAGATGTGAGCGGAAACCCCACAACAAAATCCATAGAAATGACTTCCCACTTGGACATAGGAACATCATGTGGTTGTAGGAGGCCTGCTGGGTGATGGTGATCGGCTTTCACTTGTTGACACTCTAGGCATTTGGTGACGAAATGGACTACATCGCGCTTCATGCCTACCCAGAATAAAAGCTTCCTCATGTCTGTGTACATCTTCTTCACACCCGGATGCGCATAATAAAGTGCTCTATGGGCTTCCTTCAGTATGATGCTTCGAATATCCCCATTTTCAGGGATGTACATCCTTCCCCAATATCTTAACAGTCCGTCTGCTTCCAGACTATATCCTTCATACTTTGGATCTAATTGCCTCCCACTCTGGAGGTTTGAATTAACCTTTAAATACCAACTGTCTCCTTGGAGTTGTGTCAACACACATTCCCTCAGATTGACTTTTAAGGGTACCAAGGAGAAGACACGTGGTCTCCTACTCAAGGCATCTGCGACCACATTTTCCTTTCCCTTAATGTATGAAATACCAAAATCGTACTCACTCATAAACTCACTCCATTGCCTTTGCCTGGCATTCAGATCCCTTTGAGTGAAGAGATGTTTAAAACTTTGATGGTCCATTTTGAGCTCAAAGTTTCGCCCCACAAGATAGTGCCTCCAAATTTTTAGAGCTAGCATTACAGCTGCCCATTCTAAATCATGAGTAGCGTAAATATCTTCGTGTTTCTTCAACTTCCTTGATGCATAAGCTATCACTCCTCCATCCTGCATTAGCACGGCCCCCAACTCTTGCTTTGAGGCATCCGTGCAAACTGTGAAGTCCTCTTCCATATCCGACACTCATAGAATTGGCGCACTAGTTAGTAACCTCTTAAGCTCGATGAATGCACTATCACATTCCTTTGTCCATTCATACCTGACCCCCTTGAGCTGCAAAGTGGTGATGGGTTTCTCTATTTTAGAGAATCCTTCCACAAATCTCCGATAATAACTTGCTATCCCCATGAAGCTTCTCACCTCATGGGCATTTTTCAGCACTGGCCACTCCATAATGGCCTTTACCTTTTCTGGGTCCACAGAGATTCCTTCACCGAAAATAATATGACCTAAATAGTGGATCTCTTTCTGGAAGAAGGAACACTTCAACAACTTCCCATACAATTTGTTCTCTCTAAAGCAAGACAACACCACTCACAAGTGTTCCTCATGTTCTCTTTCATTCTTGGAATAGATGAGGATGTCATCTAGAAAGACTTGTACAAAACGGTCTAAGTACTTTCGGAATACTCCGTTCATGAGGCTCATGAATACTGTTGGTGCATTGGTCAATCTGAAAGGTACTACGACAAACTCGTAATGTCCAAACCGAGTTCGAAAGGTAGTTTTTGGGATATCATCTTCCTTAATCCTTAACTGGTGATACCCTGATCGCAAATCAATCTTTGAGAATATTGTTGCTCCTTTCATATGATCAAAGAGGTCATCTATTCGCGGCATTGGGTACCTATTTTTCACTATAGCATGGTTCAAGTCCCTTTAATCTATACACCGTCATAAGGAACCATCCTTCTTCTTCACAAAAATCACTGGTGCACCCCAAGGTGAGACACTGGGCCTTATTAGCCCTAAGTCCAGTAACTCTTTCAACTGCATTTGCAACTCACAAAGTTCCGGCACTGTTATCTGATATGGAGTCTTGGAAATTGGTTCTGCACCAGGTTTTAGCTCAATAGTAAAATCAAGCTCCCTCTCAGGAGGTAAGCCTGGTAACTCGTTCGGGAAAACATCCTTAAATTCTGACAATACCGGGTACTGATCCAAGGAGGGTCCCTTCCTTTCATTCACTACTTCCACTACATATAGTTGACACCCTTGCCTCAAGAATTGCTTAACCTTCATAGTTGAGATAAAGCGTAATGACACCTTTCTCCGTACACCCTGGATCTCTACTAGTCTTCCTTCATCATCGACACAAAGCACCCTTTTTGCGAAACAATCTACCAAATCTTGATGAGATTCTAACCAATCCATTCCAATGATTAGGTCATACGTCCCAAGAGCAGTGATGTATACCTTCAACCTAGTAGTACACACTCCTAGATCTACTATACAATTATGAACACTAGGTCCTACCACTTGTTTTTCCCTCGAAGCCATCTCAACTTGTTTAAAGTCATCATGCTCGTAGGCTGCCAACCCACTCTTTTCTAATGCAGATGGTGAAATGAAACTATATGTAGCACCAGAATCAAATAAAATCTTAACATTGATATGATTTAGCATACCTGATGTCTCCACCATCGTGGATTGATGTTCTGCCTAGCAACTATTAACCATTGTGTAGATCTGGTGGTTGCCACTTACTCTTCCCATTGGGGCCTTTCCTTCTCTATGCACAAATCCTAATTGTAACTCTGGCCAGTCATGCTAGTAATGGGGTCCTTCGCATCCCCAACAGGTAACATGGGATTTAACCTGGGCACTATTCTGTGACTGTCTCTGAAATGAGTTCCTTCCCCTGGAACCCCTGCCCCTACTAGCTTCTCCTTGAGATGGTCATGAACCTGCCTACATCGTTGGTGATGAACGAGATGCTGCACTTGCTGCCATTGAAATCCCTACGGCTACTGTCCTTGGTGCGACTCTATTACCATATGGAGGTGGCCTTGAGCCCCATCCCCTGGGAAATGTCCTAAGGGCCTTCCCCACGAATCCAAGATGATGCGGAAAGGTCAGTCTCGTACCTCTGGTTAAGTTCATGTGTTCCTCCTCATAACGCGCATTTTCCACAGCTTCCGCTACTGAAGACGGTTTCCACATCCGCACCATATCCCTCATCTTAGGGTTTAGCCCATAGATGAACCCTTCTGCTTGTCATTGGTCATTATCCATGTATGAAACATATTTGACCAATTCCATAAACCTGATCTCATATTCTTCTACGGTTCTGTTTCCCTGTACTAGAGCATGAAACGCTCCTACCTATTGTTCCTCATAGTAAGCTGGCAGATATTTCCTTCAGAACCTCTCCTCGAAAAGTTCCCAAGATACGGTGTCTGGGGTAAGATGAAGTTGCCTTTCTAGGTTTCCCCACCAGTTCAAGGCACTGCCTCTTAACTAAAAAATCGCTATCTTCACCTTTGAAGTGGACGCATAGTCTCTTCAGGCAAAACACCTTGTCATGCCTTCCAACCATGCCTCGACACGTTCATTGGCATGACCCCTGGAAAACTCCAAAAGTTTGATCTTATACAGTTCTCTAGTGATGTCTTTGGGTATAGGTCCTCCCCCTAAATCCCTCGATGCTTCTGGATTACCTGTTCCATATGGTGGGTGCTCCACTTCGATCCCTGTTGGTTGATGCCCCTTTAAAGTCTCATTTATGGCCTCCAAAGAGCGCAGTATGAGAGCTAGTTCAGGCGATGGTGTTGGCGGTGCTAGCAGTCCCTGCGATGATGCCCCTCTGCCTCGATTTCCTCGAGTCCTAACCATCCTGTGTAATTTAACCTGCATCAACCAAAGTTGTCAGGGTGAGTTCAAGGACATTCCACATTTGCGCAACTTAAACTAGAAAACAGGGTTAGGCGTAAGTGTTTTTTTACTTGTCTGTAAACAAATGTTACTCTCTTTAGGGGAGGTGGCTAGGTTAGGGTTAAAGCATCTAAGCTTGATGTCACTACCTAAGAAAACTACTGACTCCCTCACCCGGTAGCTACGCTAGCTATGCACCATACTCGCCAATTTCTCTAACTTACCTGCCTAGTGTGCATGAAGCCCCCTTCCGCTTATCTTCGTCTAAGTCCTTATACTTTGCGTTCACAACTACTTAAGGTGACTTCCAACCTAATGTTGATAAAATGAGCCTAAGGCTATCCTTCGATGCTTGACTCGTGGGCTTTCCTTGGCACCTTGTACATATGCGTTGAATTGTGTGACTCGGTGGCTGCAGGTGAGAGTCTTGAGAATTGTAGAGTGGCCTTCAGGCATTGGATCTTAGCACTTGTGCGTTGTGGTTATGTATTGTTTCTGGACTTGTGATCGTATGATGTAGTGAGAATGAGGCTATACATTGAAGCTTGGTGCTTGTGCACTGGGATTTGGTTCTTAGATCGTGGACTTGGAGATTGGGCCTCGGACACAATACTTTTAATTATTATTTTTTATTATTAAGTTAATCACCTTAGTTTTAAACCTATATAAGTTTAAACCTAAATTTAGATCTTTAAAACTAAGGTTTAAAACTTAAATCTTTAATACCATATTTTAAAATCTTTAAATTAAAACATATATAATAACTATAAGGTGAAGCAATTATACAATTTAAATCTTTAATTATATTTTAAATTAATTTAAATCATATAATTTAAATATGGATAATTTAACACATGGATAAAAAAAAAAACTAAATTTAAATATGGATAATTTTAACACATGGATAATTTAATTATAAATAAATAAATAAATAACTAAATTTAAATCTATAATTTAAATATGGATAATTTTAACACATGGATAATTTAATTATAAATAAATAAATAAATTTAAATCTATAATTTAAATATGGATAATTTTAAAAATAAATAAATAAATAAAATAAATAATTAATTAAAATAAAATAAATATTACATAAAATTAAAACATTAAATAAATAAAAATTAAATGCAAAGCAGGCATCGTGGGTCCTCGCATGAGGCCCACGTGCCCCTCCCCCCCCCCTTACCATCGATTCACTGCCCTAAACCCTAACGCACTCTTCTCGAGTCTCTATCCCCTACCCCTAATCAATCTGTCATCTATCTCACTATGCGAATGCGCCCTGGGCCTCTCCTACTCTGCAATTGCGGTGGAGTTATGGTGATGGCCGCAGGCTCCTCCCTTGGTGGCTCGATGCTCGGCTCTGAGCGTTGGCTTGTATATTATTGCTTCGTTAAATGACTTGTGTTTTGTTTGATGTAACCTCGACTTTTTGTTGTATGGCGCTGGGCTTGGTATTGTGTGTTTGATATTGTGTTGTTGTTGATGCAGGTGTTTTAAAAGCTCCAGTGCTGGCTCTGCGTATGGGCCACACATGGGCGTGTGAGGTTTCTCCCAACGGTCACAGGGTCGAGACCCATGAGGTCTATGTAAAGGCCTGTGACTCATGCGTTGGGCTGTGTGTTGAGACGAGAGGAGTATGGATCTCGGCACTTTGGATGATAACCTTCTCTGCTCTCATATTCTTTCTAAGCTTTCTTTAACACATGCAGTCCATTGTTCTTTGTTGTCACGCAGATGGAAATATCTATGGATAGTTTTACCCCATGTCAAAGTTTCCAGTCTGTGTTTTAAAGAAGTAATTGATCGCATGATGCTCTTTCATTCTGGTCCCCTTGAAAGTTTTGAACTTTCATTAAGTCGATTCTTATTGGATTGATAACAACATCAACGGAAAATTGTTTTGGAGATGGCTTTGTTTTTCATCTGCAAAGGAGTCAAGGAAATCACTCTGTAAAAAAAATCGTTTTAACAGCTTTACTATAGGCTCAAAACCCCACCTGGGTAAGTTCAAAATCGTCTTCTTTTGTAGAATACCAAGTCATCTAGGCATAACCCATCTCAATCCACTTAAATCCACTGGTTACGTGGCCATTTTTCTGGCAAGTATGTTCTGCTTCTTTCCTGAGACTAGATTTTTTTTTTAGAGCCTACAGTCAATTAGCTCGGTAGAAAATTACATTTTTTTTATGTTTTATTTCTGTACTAGGTCCGACCCTTCTCTTTTGGCCTAGATCTGCTACTAGTTTCCCATCCATGTCTTACCAAATTTGTTTACTTGTTCCTCATCCGGGTCTTATGAAATTTTCTAATCTTTCCTCATTTGACTCGGATTCTATGTGTGTGGGGATTCAGGGTTTCCAAGAGAAATATTTTCATAGTTCCAGTATGCCAATGCCCCTATTAGCATCTTTGGTAGCATATTCATTGTTCTCCCAATTTCTTCTCATCAATCTTTATCTAGTTCCTTATTTCACCTTTGTCAAACACTTCACCAACTATGAGGTACTGTAATTTTCAGCCCTTAACCAGAATGTGATCACAAACTCATTACGAATGTTGAAAATCAACATTTTTTATACTGGTGATGAAGCAATTTTGCTTTAAAAAAAAAAAAAAAAAATTAGCAAAAGTGAATGCAACATTGTCGTCAAAGACTGATGCGTAAGTGAAATTATTAATCTCATCCACTCATAAAACAATGGCACTGAATTTTATTTGGGATTGGATTGAAGGGACAATGGTATCAATTTGGAAATTCATCCATCGATTTTATGTGGATTTGACTGCACTAGCTATTATTTAAATGCATAATTATAACTTGTATGGTGGCCTTGAGTGATCATTCTCCCTATCTTATCTATGTACATGTTTTCACTTTTAGGGTAAGTTGTTTTCTTTTTTAATAATTGGACATCATTGTACAGGGTTAGTTAGTAAATTTAGCAAGGCCACATGGGCACTCCCCATTATAGCTCCAACGACTTGATTTCCTCTTCTTTCAAATAGTTCCAGCTATTGCAATTTGAAACTCAAATTTCGAGTAGTGAACACGTATGATGCCCATTTGTGCTTGATGTATGCGCTTGGCTTGGTTTGGCGCTTAGGTGTTAGGCTCGGTCTAGTTTGGTCGTTGGGTGCCTTCTTTAGGTTAGGGTTTGCAGGTTCGTTTTCTCTTGTTTGTGCCTATTTCCAGATTGTTTACTATTATGTATGCTACCTTGTAATGGTTTCCAGCCTACTTGGTTCCAGGAGCTATTATTTTTTTATTTTTTTTAACTAATTGTTTGTTTAATTGAAGCAAGTGTTAAAATTCACTTAATACTTCCACTGTGTAGAATATTATACTATTTTACTTTCAAATGGGCATATTGTTTATATATAGATCTGTGTAAATAAAAAAAAAATGTGTTTTTGGCTTGCAAGCTAGGTGGAGGTGCATCTTGGAGCTCAGATTTTCATCTAATTAAAGGGTTTCAGGGTCCCTTTTTCCTAGGGTTGTTTCTTTCAATATATAATTACCCTACACAGTTTATTCAGGGTTTCAATATAACTATTATTGGGTTTTTTTTTTTAATTTTAGGGTTGGAACAGTTCCATTCCTAAACTATCCTTCTTACATGTGGGTAGGTGGGTAGGCCCTGGTCCAAGTTTTTAAACCAGGGCTCTGATACCATGTGTAAGGTCTCTATCCCCACAGAGCCTTATAAAACACACGCTAAAATAAAGAATAAAGAAAAATGTATGATGTACAATTTCATCATTAACTTATAATCATTGATTATTTAGCACAAGTTAAATTTATGAACAGCATGAAAGTAAATTTAATTAACAACCACATAACACAACAAATTTATGAAATTGCATACCTCTGTCTGATGCTAGTCTTATGCTATTTCTCCAACCTCCGTCTTTCCTCGCTACTGCTCTGCCCAACTCTTCCCAAAACTGAATCCTTCCTCCCTGCCAGCTAGGAACAGAGCCTATCCGGCTCCCTAGCTCCAAGATTCTGTGAGGATTCTTGGCCCCCAAGCCTAAAACTCCCAGCAACCTAGTGCACCCCTGTAACAGTCCACCCAAACTCTAGACTAAACCAGAAAATACCAAATAGAAAATACAGTCCTTCCCTCAAAATAATGCTTCCTCTCCCCCAAAATTTCATAATACCTCTCCCGAAGGCCTCTGCCCCCTCATATCCTCCTCCCATTCACTGCCTCCTACCTTCCTTTAATGCCACCCACCTTATCCCTCCATTTAATACCTTATCCCTCCATTCATTACCCTATCCCTCCATTCAATACCTTATCCCTCCATTCAATGCCCTTTCCCTTCATACGTAAAGTTTTCTAATAATAAATTAAAAGTTATTAAGCCTTTAATTTGTTATCCAAACATTAAATGTGTTAATTAATCAACATATATTAAACAATAAATAATTAATTAATTAATATTATTAATAAATAATGATCATTTAACTAATACACATTAGGACAACTAATTACTTAGTTAACTATACTTGATAAACCTTAAGCAACTATTTAACTAGGGTTGTTACAGGGAGCCACAATCCCCAGATGGAGCCTATGTTAGAACACCTTAGAATTTTAAACTTTTTTGAATTTTGTAATCTTTTCGTTTTTACCTTCAGAAATAAAAATCACCAAAAAACTTAGGAAAATCGCTTTCAAATTTGAATAAAATCCATATTCGTTATTTATCAACACGCGCTTACAATATCATCCGTCAAAAAAATTGGCTAATGTGATCAAGGGGTTCTCATCTTCTCGAATTCATAAAGTTGTGCAATCATTAAGAACAAGCATCCAACGGTTACTTCAGGACTTTACACTTCGGGAAGATTTCTATCATCATTCGAATGAAAACCACGAAGACACGAAACTCCGAAGTGCCAAAGTCATTTTTTTGCAAAAATCTGTTAAAAAGATCTATGGATGAGTCTCTGACACCTGTCATAAAACTCTATCATGGGCTAACAAGTGTCATGTATTTTTAACATTTATATCAAATCATTCACCTATTTTAGATGGCACGTGTCACACATCTTTTATTGACATGTCATTTAAGATGATGTCAGCATTGTCATGTCACTCCTGACTACCGAAGTATCTAAAGAGTGAGTTCATGACCACCGAAGTATCTAAACGTCGAAGCACTTGTTGTCATAATTAATTAAAAAATGTTTAAAAAAAAAATAAAACTTCAAAATAAGTTTAATTAGTCATGATTTACTTTTACTTAATCACTTCACGAATTCAGCCTTTGGAAGATCACTATTATCCTACATACACAACTCCCGAATGTCGAAGTCTCGTTGTACTAAAGGCTAAAAAGATTTCAAAATAGGATTAATTAAAACATAAAATGATTAATTAGTGATTAGCTTCTTCGAGAATTCGGCCTTCGGAAGATTTCCATTGTTCTACTTTCAAAACCTATGAATGTCGAACCACCAAAGATTAATTACATTTATAGATGATTAAAGTTTGAAATATTTAGATAAATATCACGACGCCAGGTAATAAATTCCATTGATTTCTTGAATAAATGTTTTTTTAGTAGATCAATTCGAAGATTGTTACACTTTATTATTTTCATGAATAAAAGTATTCTGAGCATCAAAGCATTCTATCATTTTCAATCTGATATTTTCAATGATTGAAAGCTTATAAGTTTTTCTTAACACAGGAAGGTTAATTTGATTTTCTAAGAATTATGTCGCCACGCAAAGCAGGGAAGAAGTAGGAATCATCATCTAAGGACTCCAACCCTAACATGGATATTCTTTCAGACACTAATGCGCGAATTACAAACGCTTTCAAGTCTTGGAAGAAGGTGTATGACATTCTGGAACATGAAATTCTTCTCATCCCTAACGATTTCGATGAAGAAGATGATGAAACATTCTCGGCTAAGATCAAATGGCTGGCTCAGTCAGAATTGCACAGAATCATTGCCCGACCAAAGATTATTCCTTACAACAACATGATAAGTTGGGCCCTGGATCATGTAGATATCCTAGCCCGAAGTATCTCCAATCACCAGAAGACTTATGTTGGCTCTTTTCAACCAGAAGACCTACGAGTAATGTATAAAATTTCCTTTGAATCGAAATACACTTATAATTCATCTTTTATTTTAGATTTCGAACAGAAGGAATGCATTGAATGTGGTAGAACTGGTCATGATATAATTAAAACCTGGTGGGGAAATCCATCCAAGTTCAGGAATGACGTTCATGGCATATATTCCACATCTTATTTAGATTCCCACTTTTTATATATTGCCATGATTCTATGCCAGTTATTTGGGAGAAAAAACCATGCACATTTCACAGTGGAATGGGTATCTATAATCCATGAAGTTATCGAAGGATATACTTTTAACTCGGAAAAAATGTTGTCGGACAGACTAGCTAAGGAGGTCATCGGGTACAAATATTTGAATTCTAAGGGGCAATGTGCTCCTTTTTACATGTCCGTGTACATCATGTACGTCATTTTCTTTATGACTCCTTTTCCTCTCATGAATTGGAGTTGGACCCCAGTTTATTCTGAATCCATTCATTTTTATCATTCTAAGTTATGGGAGGAAAACTCCAAAGATTTATTCTATAAAATATGTCACAATGTAGTGATACCCGTTCATGTGGCCATTTACAGACATCCTCCTCCCCTAATTTCAGAACCTATTATAGGAAATTTGGGCGCAATTGGAGATTGGTACATTGAAGAGAATGTCTCTTACATCAAAGTATTTGGTTGTTCTATTTCCCCTCACACCCTTCCAATTTTTTTCCTAATAGATTGATCTGTAGAGAGGTGGGATATCAAAAAGTGGTAGGAGGGATTAATAAGGAATTTAAAGTGGAACAAAATAAAGTATGGCCTTCCTTTCCTATACAGGTTGGTATGTTCACATTACTTGATTTCGGGCATACGAAGGTTGAAGCAGTAGCTTTGGAGGGCATCAAATTGGTTGATACTGAATTCAAAAGACATGATCCTCATAAGGTGGTTGAGAATCATCTAGCTCATTTCAATATGAGGAGGTACATTCACAAAGATTCCCCTTATGATGATGTTTTCAAAGGAGTCATAGCTTATGAGGAAGTTCAAAATAGAGTTCAAAATCTACTGCCATATCAGCAGTCTGGTTTTCTTAGTTTTCAAAAACACAGAAGGACCAGCCTTCCGAATATTTTACAAGGAGAATCTAATATTTCCTTTCCATCATGGGGAATAGCATCCACAGAGCCCCAGAATGGTAACTCGACTACAGACCTAGCTGAAGAAGTGGAAAAGAATCTAGAGGAGTTAATTAAAAATGTAAATACACCAAAGCTAGGTAAAAAGGATTAGGAGACGTTAGCATTTTTTGAGGACTTTATGAAGCAAGGACATACTTTCCCTTTTTCACCATCAACTACTACTTTTGTTGTTCCAAGTATCACAAATCCTGAGAAGTCCACTACACTTACTTCTACTATTCTCTCACTAACTCCCATAACCACAAGTTTTGAAAGTCCCAATTCAGAGGAAATTCATATATATGAACTCACACCTATTCTGCCTGAGGATATGCCTCCTTCAAGTTTCTTCTTCAACAAGAAAAGAAGATCCATCATAAGAATAGAATCTCAGTAGAAGGAAGGAGTGGTCACTAAGAGAAATATAATAGTGTATGATGGACATTAACAAAATGATCCTGAATTTTCTAAAGGAGTTGCAGATTCATTAGGAGCCTTCACCACTACCAATCAATGGTTAGTGGATAATATTACTAAGCAGATGCAACAAAAATATCTTCAGGTTGAGAAAATGAAAAATGAGATGCAATGCATAGAAATAACCTTCTGGAGTAGAATGAATTTTGACATTGAACAAATCAGATTGAGCTATCAACAACAAATGAAGCAGCTACAGGAGAAGCTGGAGGTGAGTGTCCAAAATCTACAGTTAAGTAACTCGATGCTTTCTGAGCAAAATAATTTAATTGAGCAGTTGCAGACCCAAATAGTTGTACTAGAAAACACAAAAATAGACCATGCTACATTCAAAATGAAAGCATCTGAGATAAATGAAAGTTTGGGTGTTGTTCAGTTAGATCTATATCAAGCCATGGATATTATCTAGAAATATTGTCAAAGGATCAACACTTCTCTAAAGAATATTTACGACAAATAAAATGAAGCATGTGCAACGAGATCCAAGTTCTAGGATTTTATGGTTTGGAGACAGAAAGTGAACTTTCGTGGTCTCGCCCCTTTTTCACAATATGAGCACATGAAGGGAGAAATGGTTTTAAAGGCTTGGGAGATAAACCTTGAAGAAATAAAGAAGATATCCAGAGAGGTTAAGGAGGCTTGTCTCAGTGCCATTGTTGTTGTTGAGTCAGATTTGGTTGAATTTAAAGGTGATACTATCTCCGATACACTTGGGCAGATCGAGATAGAAAATAATAAATAAATTCCAGGAAAAATAAGGAGATAATATAGAATACAATTCAACAAGTAAATTAGATTGATTTACAAAAGATGAATGAGCTACTGGTGAAACCAAAGTTACAACACCTAGTTACATCTCATGCAATCAATAAGATTCAAGAGAAACTACCACTAGTGTATAAAAATATGTTTGCATTCGAGTTGAATGAAAACATTGAACCTTCTAGATTTGTGGTAGCATTAATGGATATGTGGGATCAGTTCAATGAGAAGAAAAAGGCGATCACATCTGCGAGCAAATAGAGGAGAAAAAAAAATGCCAATATATCAAGCGTATCTTAGCAAAATCTACATTTTGTTGTTAGATTTCAATTGTATTCTATATTTAGAGCTGAAAAGTTGGAATGTCTAACTACTTCTAGTTAAGACAATTTTTGTATAAATTGGTAGATCTTAGATCTATTCAAGGCTTCTTCTTGTTGAATGTAAAAGAGAGTACTTATTGAATATCAATAAAAATAGAATACAAAGATTCTAAGTCTCATTTTTATTGAGTTATGTGTTTCCCCTGTATTTCCATTTTCTTCTCACATTGGCTTCTTTATATGGTTCTTGAAGATTGAATGATTACAACTTATTAATACAACTGTTGTGATCTTAATGCATTGGAAGTTCACTCAGCTACATTTTTTCCTCTATTCTTACTTTCAGTAAACACAAGACTTGTAATATGTGTGAGTTTCTACATTCTTAATCATCTATCGAGGATACATCTCCTACATTTCTTTTACTGCGAATGAGGTAAGACTTATCTGTAATTGATCCCTTACTTTTTTCTAACAGTTTTGTGAATCATTTCCACATCACATAAAATAATAATTTTGACTCAGAGAAAGAGATATTGCCTCTGTATTTTCTTATTATAAATTTCACTCAAAGTTGCATCTTAGAAAACTGAAGGGAGAAGAAAGAACTATAAAAACTTTTATTTAATTTTATGATGTCTGGAAATATTCTTTGAGCCTAGAATCAATCTCAGGATCAATAGTACTAATGTTGTGCGCTCTGAATATTGATGTGCAGTGTAAAATTTTTGCACACTGAATATTGGTGCACAGTATAAAAGTTGTGCCCATTGAATATTGATGTGCAATATAAAGGTTGTACGTATTGGATTTCGCTGCCCACTGTGTGCACTAAATATTGGTGTTGCACATTATAGAGCTTGTGCATGTTGAATATTGGTGCATAATACAGAACTGGTGCATGTGCGAGCTTCGAAAAGGAATAAGAGAAGGAAAAAAGGGAAGGAAAATTGTTGACGATAGGTGCAAGTCTATTTTGGCATAATATTACAGTGGTAAACCAGTGCTTTTCTGTAAAAAAAAATAGTTTTGAAGTTCATCAACTTGTAGAGTGATTTTGATGACCTAAATGACATTTTTAGGTAGTCAAAAGTCACCTAGTCAATGTATCTCAAATAAAAGAGCTCGAGGAGAACTTTCCAACAAGCTATTTGGAGTGCAAAGCAGAACTTGTATGAGAAATTTACAACTAAAACAATATAGGGTATATTTTCAGTACTAGTTTACTTCGAGAGGACATAAATCCTTGCTCAAAAGTCTATTTGAGGCACAGGAGCCGTCTATGGAAAGATTATGGACTATATAATTCAACCATGGAGCCAGATTTGAAATCTGGGTACAAAAAATGTGCAGGAAGAAAATGAAGACACCTATAGCATACAGGATTAAAAAAGCGGAAAATAGTCAAACTTTTGTAGGACATAACTTTTGCTTAGATCTCGGATTGATCCATGTGGATATTGGTGGCCACCCACCTGTTCCAACTGGATCCTTTTGTCATTTTTTATTTCAGCACGTTCTTATGTACTTCTTTATAATTGTGGGTTCTACACTTTCGGGGTTGTCTGAAGCCCTACACATATTCCAGGTGGATACTGGTGGCCTCCCACCTAATCCAACTAGCTTATATGTTTTCATGTCAACACATCTTATTGTACTTTCAGGGTCGTTTTAGCACCCTAAATAGTGTTATTTTGGCTCACCATAGTCAAACTGTAGATGGAGTCAAATTTTGATAGCGTAATGTCTAGTTCTCATAAATACCTTTCCAACGGGCTATCACGCACCTAAAATGGAGATCGTATGAAAAAGTTACGACCCCGGGAAGTTAATGTACTAACTTACCCAAATGGGGCCCACATGACTTTTGGCATTTCATCTCCTAGGGTTAGGTTTTTGGATGTCTAGGGTTTTGGCATTCTTGTTTAACATAAAAAAGGCCTTCAAAACCTCAGTGTAAGGATATTTTGGCTAATGAGCATAGGCGTCACATCTCTTCTCAGAGATAAAGTTGCCACCATTCTAGCGAGTCTTGCACTCCGCATTTTTGCAGTCTCTTTACAATTATTTCATTAATAGAAATCAATTATTGTTGAATTTATCTGTTTCTGGCAATTTTCATGAGTGTTTCATCGTAATATCTCTTCTTTCATTTTGTTCCAAACATAATTTGGATCACGGATTCAGGAAAATAAGTAGTAGTTGGAAAGGTATTGAGGAGGAGAATCCATATTTCAAACCAAAAAATTGATTTTATTAGTATAAGTTATAGTAAAATCAAAACAATATTATTGGTGGCATTAAAGAGAAAAAACAATATGCATTCTTTTTCAAGAATTGTGTATGTATATATTTTTGTCTAACAGAAAATTGATTACAGACACATTTTCTTGTAGAATTAGAGTTCTTATATTAGGACTGAAGTTATGGAATATGCCCAGGGATCCTACGACCATGAGGAAGAGGTCATAGGTCTACATGTCAGCATGGAAAATGTTGAGACAGAGTCAAATGCAAGAAGAGGTAGGCATAAGATAGTAACTATGAGAAGTCTGCAAAGAGAAGTGCAGAGTTATAGGGAAGATTATGAGAAGATTATGAAAGCCTAGGAAGAGGTACTACATAGCTTGAACATGTTGCAGAGGAAAGCCAATAAAGACTCTGGCTCAAAGAAAATATCTAGTGCTAGACAAGTGACAACATCCAAATCACCATCATTAGAAAATGAATGATAGGTAGTCAAGGAGCATGAGCAGGCACCATCATTCCCCAAAGAAATCCACTAGGATATCCCATGCAAGTTCAAGGATACAGATCATACCAAGTGTGTCTCTTGTCAGAAGACATAGGAGAAGGCCTGAGGCAGATATCTTGCAAGGTGAAATCGAAAAAATAAATCCACCAACTTTCAATGGTGAGCATAGGAAGGGAAAAGGGACCAAGGCTTGGCTATTGGAAATGAAGAAATATTTCTAGATGGATGATTATCCCTCCAGGGTAGAAACAATAATTGCAACCTACCACTTGCAAGGATAAGTAAGCCATGTGGTGGGATCAGCTTAAGCAAGCCAAACACCTTGATGAGAGGAAGGTCTTGTGGAGGAAATTCAAAGGATGTTTATAGGAGAAATATTTTTCAAGCATTACTATGAGAGAAAGATAAAATATTTCTTTGAACTCAAGTTGGGAAGCATGACAATGGATGAGTACAAGAAGAGGTTCTTTGAGTTGTTAAAGTATCTGGGATTGACAAATAATTATAAGGTCAAAATCCAAAGGTTTTTGAGTGGGTTACCCTCTTTCTACAGTGACAAGATACAATATGATAACCCCAAGACTTTGGAGGAGACCATAATAAGATAAAAACATGTCTATGAGCAAAGTAGAGGGAAGCCAGTCTTCCAAAAATATTGGAATGACAATATGAAAGGCAAGGGGGATCAAAGGCAGAAAGGTTTTAAGCCACCCTTTTTTAATAACAAATCCCAATAAAATCAACAAGGTCAGTCGACCTGGAATGAGCACAAGACAAAAAATTCATTTGGGAAAAGGCTAAGGAAACAGCTTGTACAATGTTGAGGATGTGAGGGAAATCACTTGTATAGGGACTTCCCTCACAAAGGAGAAAGAATGAGGACTTTACACAACATTCAAGAGGCTGAAACCATTGAAAACATGGGAGGAAGCATGCCAAGGATTTATGTTTCCTTGGAAAACAAGCAAGAAAAGTATCAATCCCCCAGGATTGAAGTGGAAGGTAATGTTGATAACTATCCCATAACAATTTTAATTGATTCTGGAGCTAGCCATAATTACAAAAACTATAACATTTTTGAAATATTTCACTTGCAAAGGAGTAAGCATATGAAATATTTGTTAGTTCATTTAGACATGGGATCTAAGAGAAAGATCAATGATTTGGTTAAATATTTCCCAATAGAAATGAATGGACTCGGCACAAAGGTAGATGCGAACAACATATTATTGGGTCCATATGATTGTCTAAGTGGCATGGATTGGTTGGAAAAAAACCAGGTTGTCCTAGATTGTTACAACAAGATAATCTATTGTCTTGATCAAGATGGGAAGCAAGGAAAATTTCAAGGAATTCTGAGAGCTATAGATGTTAGAGAAATTTAAGTCATGCAGTTGAAAAATATTTTCAGGAAGGGGTGCCAGATTTTTGCAACCCATATGAAAGAGGCAGCCCAAGATAAAGTGGCAAGTATTGAACACCATCTGGTCTTAAAATATTTTGAATATGTTTTTGAGGAAATCCCAAGATTTCCACCAAAGAGGGGCATTGGTTTCTCTATTGATCTGGTGCCAGGAGCTTCCCTAGTGTCTAAGACACCTTATAGAATGGGCACACCAGAATTGAAAGAGTTGCATATGTAGCTTGAACAAATTTTGAAGAAGGGGTATATACACCCAAGTGTGTCACCTTGGAGAGCCCTGGTTCGTTTTTTGAAGAATAAATATGGAGCCTTAAAGTTGTGTATCAATTTCAGATAGTTGAATAAGATCACCATAAAGAAAAAATATCATTTTCCAATGATTGATGATCTATTTGATCAGTTGAAAGGTGAAGGAATGTTTTCAAAGATCGACTTCGAATCATGCTATCATCAAGTGAGGATAAAGGAAAAAAGATATCGGGGAGATGAAAAATACAGTGTTGAGAGAAATGCACAATGTGTCATACATTGGGCACACAGGATATCAGAAAATAATCGCAATTGTAAGAAGCTTATACTTTTGACCAGGAATGAATAAATAAGTGGCTAATTACACAGGCAAGTGTTTAGAATGTGAAAAGGTGAAAACAAAGCATAGACATCCAGTAAGACTGCTATAGCCATTATCCATTCCCGAGTGGAAATGGAAAGTGGTTACAATTGATTTTATTACAAAGATGCCCAAAAAAGTGAAGCAGCATGATTCCATCATGGTGGTGGTGGAAAATTTGACGAAGGATACCCATTGTATTCCTATGAAGACTACACATAAGGCAACAAATATTGTAGAGATTTACATGAAGGAAGTTTCTAGGCTACATGGGGTGCCTAAGGAAATTGTTTTAGACAGAGATCCAAAATTTGCATCAAATTTTTGGAACGCTTGTTCAAAGGATTTGGAACTAATTTAAATCTTAGTACAGTGTATCACCCAAAGTTAGATGGGAAAACAAAGAGGACGAACATAATCATTGAATACATGCTCAGAATGTATGTGATGGACCATCCATCCAAGTGGAAATATTATATCCACTTAGTAGAGTTTTATTATGACAATGGGTATCAAGCCTCATTAAAAATGAGCCAATTTGAAGCTTTATATGACAGGAAGTGTAACACACCAGTGATCTAGGATAATCCATCAAACAAAGTTGTCATTAGTCCAAAATTGTTAAATAAAATGGAAGAGTAGATGACAAGGATCAGGAAAGATTTAAAGGCTTCCCAGGACAAGCAAAAACTTTATGCAGACAAGAATAGAGTTTTTAGAGATTTTAAAGTGGGCAAACATGTTTTTCTAAAAATGAAAGAGAAAATAAGTTTGCTAAGATTGGTTTGCAGCCCAAAGTTGGCAGCAAGATATTGTGGGCCTTTTGAAATATTAGAAAATATAGGGCCAGTTGCATACATTATATCATTGTCTGCATCCATGAAAGTGCATAATGTATTTCACGTATCATTATTAAATAAATATGTGTCTGGCCCTAACCACATAACTGAATGGATTGTGATCCAAGTGGAGCACGAAGGGGATTTCCGGGTGGAACCAGCACACATACTGGACTGGAACATCAAAGTGATCAGGAACAAAGCAATTGTCTTGGTAAAAGGTGCAATGGAGCTGCTACAATCCTCAATATGCAACATGGAAGCATGAAGAAACTATGTAGGAGGAATACCGAATAAACTATGTGGGAGGAATACCAACAAATGTTTTGTCAATTTTGAAGAAAATAAAAGCTAAAAATGAAAGACTCCATTTTTTAGTAGCTAGAGTTCTAAAACCACTTCTCATAATTCTTGGTCACCTGCTCAGATGACCCTAATAAAATAATGGTGTAGCTCGATGGATTGAGGGAAGTGAGAAGGGTGAATTCCTTTGGTGAGCAGATTGAGAAGAACGAGAAATTATGGTTGGGACTTCTATTGGAGAGTAAACATATTTCAAAATTTTAGATTTTCGAATATATGATGTAAATTTGTATATGTATTTTGGCATGGTGTTGTGCATCAAGGACGGTGAAAAATTGTAGGGGAGAGGGAATGTAAAGTCCCTACTATAATTCCCAATTTAATTAATGTATAATGTATATATGAATATGGCTATGGCCAAGCGATATAATATGTGAATGTATTTTCTATTTTTAAATAAAATGTGATACCAACTATTGGGTGATATGGACAGGTATGGGGGTTGAGTTTTCCACAAGACAAGGGAGTGTCTAAGAGGGGTCCATGGGGGAAATGATTTATGGGTATTAATTCAACTCATTTTCATGAATTTTATTATCATTGGGGATAACTTCTATTTTTTGTTTGAGTGTATGAGATCCCAATCATTAAACTCATGTAAGAGGGTGGGTATGAGAGTCACATCCCGTAGTTATTGGAAGCATGGGGATGAAGTAAAATATACATTGGGAAAAGTGAGCAGTCAACTATCTTGGGAAAATATAGGAAATGTGTATGGGAAGAACATGCATTTTTTCATATTCCATTTTTGGACATGAACAACAAGGAGAGAGCAAAAAAAAATCGCATTGGATCTAGAGCAAGAAGGTTGGTTGAATTCTGGAGCATGCTAGATCATTTTCAGAGTGTTTTGGAGGTGAATATTAAAGAGCTATGTTTCCAGGACTGAAGAGTGAACTCATGTGGTAGTTTCACTGTAACAATGAGTGTTTGTTGTGGTTTGCTGGTATTTTTCCTAGCAGTGAGTTCCTTTGAGTTCATAGTAGAGAAATTCCTAGCTACCTATGCCAAAGAGACCTTGATAAATGAATGGGACGCCCAATGGATTGAGAAAAATGAAGGGGTATATTCCTTGGGTTGATCAAGTCAAGAGGAAGAGAGATGGAGGAAATTCGAGATAACTATTGTTGGAAATATGGCTACAACAGAGATGACGCAGATGATCAAGGCGCAGATAATCAAGGTTGTCATTGATGGCAATCGATTGTTTATAAAGAACAGATGCTGAAACATGCTGCAACACAAATGCAAACACAGACGCTGAAAAACAGTGCTGAAACAGCGTTGGAAC
>JASDQU010818478.1:0-19377 GCA_032191745.1 Picea mariana | reverse complement strand
GAGGTTTTTTCCCTGTTTGGGTTTCCTCTTGAAAAATCTGTGTCTCATACTTGTGAATGACTGCTGCGTGTTATTGCTGTTCATTATGTTATCTGCTTTATGTTTATAACTCTGGATTTTACAGTAAAGACTCACTGCCACTAAGATTAATGATTCAAAGTTAGAAAAGGAGAGAAATTATTAATAATCTACACTAACTGATTCACCCCCCCCCCTCTCAGTTAGTTCATNCCCCCCCCCCCTCTCAGTTAGTTCATACCTGTAACAACTATAGGATATTACCAATGGGTTGTGGTTTATTGAGTTGTGACTGGATTGTGAGAGGCACCCTTCTTTTGTGGATTCCTAGCCCCACCTTGGGGGTGACTTGCTATTGATATTTGGAACAACAATTCTATGGTTTGGTGGAATGCCCTTCCCAAGAAGCTAGTCGGATAAACAAATTAAGAAGATAAGTGTCTATTTGTAATTTGAGTTACTTTATGAGTTTAACTACTATGTGTTTTACTCTACGTATGTGAATGAATTATAAGTAGTTGTGAGGAATTTATTAGTTTCATTTACATTTTTAACTAGTATGGACAATTGCATGAGCTTGAATGTCATGTTGTTCATGATCCCGCATTTAAATGTATTTTTTAGTCAATTTTAGTTATAACATTAACAGGATTCTAGTGCAGTGCTCGAATAGTCGTGTGCACTGGGAACTAGTTGTTATGCACGGTACAAAGCCAGTTGTGCGTACAGGTTGTCTCAGTGAGGATGCAAGAGTCATGTCATTTTAGAATGATTTAGCTTCATTTGAATAATTGGTATCCAAATGATTCAATATGTGTATAATTTGGAGCTGGTAAGCTACAGGAATTTAGTTAGTAGAAAAAAATTGAATTTATGTGTATTTTCCACAAGTAATGTTCCTCGGTTAAGTTGGAGGACATTACACTGAGCTGCAACTTGCTTCCTAAATCCATTCAAGAACACACCGAGAATTTGTTCTGGGGGCATAAAATGTAAACGAAGTAGCATAATTGAGTCCCATAACCTCCTAGAAGTGTGTTTGGACAACACCAACATGAGAATGTTATCCACAATCGCCCAAGACATTGTCTTGAAAAATAAACCCTTAATACAAAAATTTCATTGTCTCAATTATATTTTTATGACGAGTTGCAACTCACTTCTTAAATATAGTCAGGCACACATGGAGAAATTCATTTGAGGGCATAAAGTCCAAAATGAGCATCACAATTGAGTTTCCTAAGCACCTGCAAGTGTGTTTTTCCAAGGCCCACGTGAGCGCACTACCCACAATTTCCTAAGCAAGTGTCTTGAAAAATCAACACCTAGTGCAAAAATTACATTGTCTCTTATTGAGCAAAACCCTAGTTCTGTAGATCGTCTAATAAAAACAAATTCCAATGGAATCATAGGAGAGAGGTATTCCTAGCTTTAATCCAATGTTAGGAGTCCAAAGAAATCAATGATTCATTGATCTGAGTCTGGGTTAGAGTTTTATGCCAAGTTGCAACTCACTTCCTAAATCTAATTAGAGACACGTCGGGAATTTGGTATAGGGGCATAAAAAATAAATTGATCAGCATAATTGAGTTCCATAACCTCCTAAGAGTGTGTTTGGACAAGGTCAACATGAGGACGCTACCCATAATCACCCAAGACATTGTCTTGAAAAATCGACCCCTAATGCAAAAATTGCATTTTCTATTACTGAGAAAAACCTTAGTTTGACAGATCATGGAATAAAAAAATAATGTTTAGTGGAATCACAGGAGGGGATTACCCCTAGTTGTAATCCAATGACAGGATTCCAATGGAATCAATGGTTTTTCGATCCAAGTTGCAGTTAGGGTTTTATGTTGAGTTGCAACTTGCTTCCTAAAGCTATTCAGGGAGACCTCGTGAATCTCGTCCGGGGCATTAAAATATAAACCAAGTAGCATAAATGAGTTTTGTAACATCCTAGAAGTTTTTTTTTCCAAGGATAACATGATAACTCTACCCACAATTTCCCAATACGATGTCTTCATAAATTGACCCTTAGTGCAAAAATTTCATTGTCTCTTACTGAGAAAAACCCTAGTTCCAGAGATCATCAAATAAAACATTTTTAGGCCAATGGAATCATAGGAGATAGGTACCCCTAGTTGTAATATAATGTCAGGAATCCAACACAATGAACGGTTCATCGATATGAGTCTTGGTTAGAGTTTTATGTCGAGTTGCAACACGCTTCCTAAAGTCAGTCAGGGACACATTGAAAATTTGGTCTGAGGGCACAAAATCCAAACTGAGCATCATAATTGATTTTTGTAAGCTCCCATGAGTGTGTTTGGACAAGGACCACATGAACACACTACACATAATTTCTTGAGCAAGTATCTTGAAAAATCAACACCTAGAGCAAAAATCACATTGTCTCTTACTAAGAAAAACCCTAGTTACGTACATTGTCGAATAAAAACAAATTAGCTAGTGGAATCATACAAGGGGGGAACCCCTAGTTGTAATACAATGTTAGGAGTCTAAGGAAATCAACGGTTCATCAATCTGAGTCTTGGTTAGAGTTTTATGTCGAGTTGCAACCTGCTTCCTAAAGCCAGTCAGGGACACATCGAGATTTTGGTTTGGGGGAATAAACTATAAATCGAGCAGCATAATTTTGTTATGTAACCTTATAGAAGTGTGTTTTTCCAAGTCCTACATGAGCACGCTACCCACAATTTCCCAAGACAGTGTCTTCAAAAATTGATCCTTAGTGCAAAAATTTCATTGTCTCTTATTAAGAAAAACCCTAGTTCCAAATATCGTCGAATAAAATATTTTTTGGAAAGTGGAATCATAGGAGAGGGATACCCCTAGTTGCAGCCCGATGTCAGTATTCCAACGCAATCAACAGTTCATCAATCCAAATCCTCATTATAGTTTTATGTCAATTTTCAACTCGCTTCCTAAATTCAATCAGGGACACATCGAAAAATTGGTCTTGGGTCATAAAATATCAACTGAGCAGCATAATTGAGTTTTGTAACATCCTATAAGTGTTTTTGGCCAATGCCAAAATGATCATGCTACCCGCAATCACCCAAGGAAGTGTCTTGAAAAATTGACCCTTAGTGCAAAAATTGCATTGTCTCTTAATGAGAAAACCCTAGTTCTAGAGATCGTCAAATAAAAAAAAAAATAGCCAATGGAATCATAGGAGAGGGGTACCCCTAGCTGTAATATGATGTTAGTATTCCAACGCAATCAATGTTTCGTTGATTCAATTCCCAATTAGATTTTTATGCTGAGTTGGAACTTGCTTCCTAAAGCAAGTTAGGGACACATTGAGAATTTCTTCTGAAGGAATAAAATCTAAAATGAGCATTATAATTGAGTTATGTAAGCTCCTACAAGTGTGTTTTTCCAAGGCCCACTTGAGCACACTACCCACAATTTCCTAAGCAAGCATCTTACAAATCCAACATCTAGTGCAAAAATTGCATTGTCTTTTACTGAGAAAAACCCTAGTTTCGGAGATCATCGAATAAAAAAAAAAATCCAATGGAATGATAGGAGACGGGTACTCCTAGATTTAATATGATGTCAGGAGTCCAACGAATCAACAGTTCATCGATCTGATTCCCATTTAAAGTTTTATGTCGAGTTGCAACTCGCTTCCTAAACTCGATCAGGGACACATTGAGAATTTAGTTAGAGGGCATAAAATCCAAATCTAGCATCATAATTGAGTTTCGTAAGCTCTTGCAAGTGTGTTTGGCCAAGGCCCATGTGAGAACACTACCCACAATTTCTTGACCAGGTGTCTTGAAAAATCAACACCTAGTGCAAAAATTGCATTGTCTCTTAATGTGCAAAACATTAGTTATGGAGATCGTCGAATAAAAAAAATTTGACAAGTGAAATCATAGGATAGGGATACCCCTAGCTATAATCCGATGTCAATATTCCAATGAAATCAATGGTTCATCAATCCGAGTCATAGTTATATTTTTATGTTGAGTTGCAACTCGCTTTCTAAACCTAGTCAAGGATGCATTGAGAATTTGGTCTAAGGGTATAAAATCCAAACTGAGCATCGTAATTGATTTATGTAATATCATGCAAGTGTGTTTGGCTAAGGCCCATGTGAGAATGCTACCCACAATTTCCTGATCAAATGTCTTGAAAAATCAACACCCGGTGCAAAAATTGGATTGTCTCTTATTGAGCAAAACCCTAGTTCCAGAGATCGTCGAATAAAACATTTTTCTTCTAGTGGAATTGTAGGTGAGGAGTGTCCCTAATTGAAATATGATGTCATGATTACAACAAAATCTACAGTTCATCAATTTGAGTCTCGGTTAGAGTTTTATGGAAATTTGCAACTCGCATCCTAAAGTCATTTAGGAACACGTTAAGAATTTGGTCCAATGGTATAAAATCATATCCGAGCAGCATAATTGAATTTTGTAATCTCTCGCAACTATTTTTTTTCCAAGACCCATGTGTTCAAACATGATACCCATAATATCCCAAGCCACTATTTTTTAAAATCGACCCCTAGTCCAAAATTTGCATTATCCCTTACTGAGCAATACCCCAATTCTAGAGATCGTCAACTAAATCATTTTTCCAGCAACAAAATCACATGAAAGGGGTGCACCTAGTTGTAATTCAGTGTCAAAAGTCCAACAAAATTGACGGTTCATCCATTCGAGCCTCGGTTAGAGATTTATAGTGAGTTTCAACTCACCTCCTGAAGCCATTCTAGGTCACATCGAGAAATTGGTCTGTGGGCATAAAATTTAAACCGAGCATTATAATTGAGTTATGTAACCTCATAGAAGTGTGTTTGGACAAGGCCAACATGAGCATGCTACCCACAATTTCCCAAGACAATGTCTTGAAAAATCAACCCTTAGTGCAAAAATTTCATTGTCTCTTACTCAACAAAATCCTAGTTCCAGAGATCATCGAATAAAAAAAAAATTGGCCAATGAAATCACAAGAGAGGGATAACCCTAGTTAAAATATAATTTCAAGATTCCAACACAAGCAACAGTTTGTTGATTTGAGTACGGGTTGTATTTTTATGTTGATTTGCAACTCGCTTCCTAAAGTCAATCAGGGACACATTGAGAATTTAGTCTGAGGGCATAAAATCCAAATCGAGCATCATAATTGAGTTTCATAAGCTCTTGCAAGTGTTTTTGGCCAAGGCTCACGTGAGCACACTACCCAAAATCTTCTGCGAAAGTGTCTTGAAAATTCAACACCTAGTGCGAAAATTGCATTATCTCTTATTGAGAAAAACCTTAGTTTTGGAGATCATCAAATAAAACATTTTTCGACTAGTGGAATCATAGGATGGGATGAAGATAGAGGGAATCACTCAGTTTGAAAAGAATATTGTTGCATGAATCAAATAGAATACAAATTGATATGTTTTAAGGAGAAACTCAATTCCCAAGAGCCCAATGACCTCTTCATTCTCTCTATTTGTACTTTTTAATGCCAAATATGCTATCTTATGTTGAAATTTTCTCATTACTACCAGTGATGTGCAGGTTATTATCTTGATGGTGTTTTTTGGAGTTGTAGAAAAAATATTTTGGGGGGTTGTAGGAAAAGGATCAAACTCACCAGACTCAACAAAGTTGAAAACATTGTCTTTAACCTCCATTTGTTTTCCAAGCTTGTGATATTTTGCTTATTACATTAGTTTTGCATTATTAACTAGCTTGGGGAGAAACAATTTATGGTCTTAAGTATGATTGATCACCATGATCTTTCAATTTGTTGTTATTGATTTCCATTTGTCCTTTTCCTTTATATAAAAGAGAAGAAGCTCAAATTTTGAGTTTGGGTACTTCATTGCCTTATTAGATAGATGCTCAATAAAATTAGCATGTGAAAATGTGAATTTTTCAGCTCTCTTATTGATCTTGTGTATGTTGGATTTTTGCTTGTCTGGAAATGGAAATCTTCATCCCAATTCAAGCATTCTTGGGAATCGAAATTTTCATCTCTCTTGTGAGATTACTTACATGCCTTAGCATGTATTGGCATGTTTGGAATTGGTATGGTAGCTTTCCCATTCTAGTCGACTTCTCTCGTCAACAAATATTTTGGTTAACAGTCATGTGATGTTGCTTATTAGATGAAATACTTCCCATTCTTCCATGGATGTGTTTTGTTAGAATGAAAGAGATGTGCTTGTTTTTTCATAGACAATATAGAAATATTTTCACCCAACCATAGGCACAAAGGCCACCCCCGAGCACCTTAACCTTGACACACATAATAATTATGGTAGAATACCAGTAGCCAGCCAAGGGTAGTGCACCTTTCTCCAAGGGTAGCGCACCAAGAAAGAATAACCAAAAACCAAGAAAAAATTCAAAACCATAACCAAGAGACAAAGTCCAACCAAAATCCAAAATCCCAGTTGCAGCAGTTGCAGATGCACTCCCTCTCCAAACTTGCGCACCACTTTCTAAGGTTAAAGTGAAAATAATTTAAGTGATGGGTGTTTTAATCTTAGTCATCCATCTTGGAGAGTGAGGGAGAGTTAATCTCATCCTACCATCCTTATGAGATTAGGTTTTCACTTGTTCATCAAGGTATAAAGGAAATCAACTTGGCCAAGGAGGGCACATTATGCATGAGAGAGATCGATTGAGAGAGCATCGATATAAGGTTTGAGAGAAGAGGGTTTTGGAGGGAGACAGAGGAGGACTTCCAGCTAAGAATCAGTCCATTTCCAAGGTCAAGCAGAGGTTGAATCACTTAGCCACGCAGAGGAGCCGTATAGGGTGACGCAGAGGCACTTGTGTGGGGTTTTGTTGAATCTCTAGTGTTATAGAGGTTGAGAGAAGGGTTGTACTTTATCTTGGAGAAATTTCACTGAGGTTTGGCTTAGTATTTTGTGGAGGCCAATTTTCTGTAAGAATATCTCTATATTTTCATGTTGAATAATAAAAATCTCCAAATCTGTTGCACTGGTTTTCACTCTGGGGTTTTTCCAGGGACTATTTGTCCAAAAGTATTTGTTTATTGTTGATGTGATTGTTGTTATCTTCTACTATTAAATTCTTGGTTATTATTTTTCTATTGTGCAATTTTATTTGTGAAAATAATCTAGTTGTAACTATAAATCAGAAATTTTTTGGTTCATTTGTTGGGTTTAGAGAAAATTTCACATGGTATCAGAGCAGGACTGTTGAAGAAGCAACATTACAGGTAGATCATTGAGATATAAGGAACATAATCAAAGCAGTGCTAGAGTAAGACAACTAAGGGTTTGAGTCGTAAGGGTTTTAACAACAGCACCTTTAGCAATGGCCATGTCTTTGAGGGTTGAGGATAGGCTACAGGGGTCTCAAAACTACCCCATATAGAAATAAAGGATGACTATGGTGTTGGATGTCAATGATGTCCTTAAACATAGACCGGAGACTGCAACTGCTCCTACAGATGCAGCTCAACTAGCCATCTAGAAGAATGGTGAAGATAAAGAAAAGAGCCTAATTCTTGATGGGATTAAAGATCATGTGATCCCAAATCTCTCAAGAAAGAATACCGCAAAGGATATGTGGAAATCCTTGAGCGACCTCTACCAGCCAAAGAATGAGAACAGGGTAATGGTGTTGCATGAGAGATTACATAGCTCTAAGATGGCCAAGGGAGAGGGTGTGGTTCCATACCTTACCAAATTGATGTAAATCAAGGATGATCTCGCAGCAACAGGTGAGAAGACATAGGATGTTGAGCTAGTGTGTGTGGCACTAAATGGATTTTTGAAGTCATGGGACGTATTTGTCCAGGGATTTGTATCTTAGGAGAATCTCCTTGAATGGAAACACTTATGGGATGATTTTGTGTAGGAGGATATCAAACTTGGTCAGTCTAGCAGATCTTCATATTCACCACATATTATGGATGAAGAAGGCTTGGCTCTTGCAAGAAAAGGCAAGGGAAAGAAGAAGAAAATTGACTTTTCTAAAGTCAAATGTTTCCAGTGTCACAACATGGGACACTTTTCCTCATAGTGTCCGGAGAATAAAAAGAAAGGAAAGCCAAAAATGGCAGCTTCTACAACTGTGGATGAATTTTCCAAGAGCTTCGAGGAGGAGTTTTTCTTTGTATCTTGTATTTCTAGCACAATAGTCTCAAACATTTGGTTTGTGGACAATGAAGCATCTTGTCACATGACAGGACGCAAGGAGTTTTTCACTAGGATACATGAGGGAGGTGTGAATCTGGTTATAAATCTCAGAGATGACAGGTGCTACAAGGCAGAAGGTGTTGGCACAGTTTCGTTTTTGAAAGAGTCAGGTAAACCACTTCGGTTTTCTGACATACTTTATGTTCCAAGTTTGACAAAGAATCTCATCTCAGTATCCATCGTTGAGGACAAGGGTTATGAGGTCACTTTCCGTAATGGAAAGGTGTCCGTGAGACCAGCAGGGTTTGAAACAAATATGGATAGGATCATTGGGGTTTGGTAGGAGAGAGTTTACAGACTAGAGGTTGATCTAGCGAGAGCATTACTCAACACTACTACAGACATGAGAAAGTTATGGCACAAGAGGATGGTGCACATACACTTTGGTTCATTGGGGCACTTGAGACAAGAAGTCATTGGATTGCCTAAGTTCACAGTAGAGAGACATGACCCTTGCAAGGGTTGTGCAATGGGAAAGTATGCCCGAAGACCATTTCCACCAAGCAAGCACAAGTCCAAGGGAGTATTGGACTTGATACACTATGATGTATGTGGTCCGATGAGCATGGAGTCAATGAGTGGCTTCAAATACTTTGTTCTATTCATTGATGACTACTTCATGAATACCTGGATATACTTTTTGAAGGGTAAGGATGAAGTCTTCAATAGATTTTAGGAGTTCATAGCTCTGGTTGAGAACTTGACTGGCAGGAAGATTTGGGTGTTGAGATTCGATAATGGGGTTGAGTACACCTCCAAGGAGTTTGTGTATTATTGCGCAACAATGGTGATCAAGAAGGAACTCATTGTTCCTTACAATCCTCAATAGAATGGATTGGTCGAGAGGAAGAACAGGACCATAGTCGGAGAATCACAGGCGATGATACATGATCAAGGTTTGCCATTGATTTTGTGGGCAAAGGCTAGTCACATTGTTGTTTATATTCAAAATAGGAGTCCCCACGCAGCTTTGGGTAATTTGACACTTGAAGAGGTATTTACAGGTACTAGGTCATATGTGATTCATTTTCGCATCTTGGGCAGCATATATTAGTATCATGTTCCTTCGGAGAAGAGGACGAAACTGGACCCCACAACATACAAGGGGATTTTGGTTGGTTATAACGAGGCTTCCAAGGCCTACAGGATCTTTGTGCCAGCACACAAAAATATCATTGTGTGTATGGATGTACAGTTCAAAGAGGAGCATGCATTGAGGAGGTCAAGAGAGTTTCTAGCACATTTAGAGGACCAACAGGGACAAGACTCAGGGGTCAAGACAGAGGACACACGGGGTCAAAGCACAGGATCACAGTAGCAGAAACATGGTATGGGATTAGGTACATGTGTTCAGAGGGAGACCGTTGGACAGAATCATCAAGATCTAGATGAGGAGGAGGAGGAGGAGGAGCGTGATGCATTTCCACAGGATCAGGACACTAGCCCACGACCTAAGTGGTATAATTCCACAGTCAGTGATTCTAGGCTAGCAGGGCTTCCAGAGAGAGACTTCAAATGAATTAAACCACTAGAGAGACTTGGGTACATGGAATTAATGACACAACTTATTGATACAAGGCCTCCCACTTATGAGCAAGTTGCACAACATGGAGTGTGGAAGGAGGCCATGATGGAGGAATATGCCTCCATTATGAAGAATGATGTATGCAAGGTGGTGCCTAGGCCTCTCGACAAGAAGGTGGTTGGATCCAAGTGGATCTACAAGGTCAAGCAGGCAGTAGATAGAAGCATGGCCAAGGGGTTTTCATAGTGAGAGGGAGTTGACTAAGAGGATACTTTCTCCCCGATAGCCAGTTATTCATCGATCAGGATTGTTATTTCTTTAGTAGTAGAGATGGGATGGCGCATTCACCAGATAGACATGAAGATTTACTTTCTCAATGGAGTTGTTGAGGAGGAAGTATATGTTGAGAAACCAGAGGGGTTTGAGGTTGGTGACAGAGAGATGCATGCTTGTAGATTGAGGCGAGCCTTGTATGGGCTCAAGTAGGAACCTTGGGCTTGGTACTCGAGGAATGACAGCTACTTAAGAGAGATGGGTTTCCAGTGGAGCAAGGCAAACATGAACCTGTATTTTCTTGCAGGGGAAATGTTAGAAAAGAAGGTGTGCTCATTTAACCATAGACAATATAGAAATATTGTCACCCAACCATAGGCTGAAGCCACCCCAAGCACCTTAACCTTGACAGAGAATAATTCTGGAAGAAAACCCTAGGCCTAATATCTAATCAATGCAACATACCTCTCTCCAGAGCTAGCGCACAAGGAAGAAATTCCAAACCATAACCAAGAGAAATTCCAAGCCTAAAAATGAAAATACAAGTTGCAGTAGTTGCAGCTGCAGCTACTCTTCAGACTTGTGCACTTGCTAAATTTCTGCAATGCGCACTAGATTTTTGCAGCTGTGAGCTATGTGTGTACAAATGAGATTTGGCATCCTATATTTATACTGCTCTCTCTTAGCTGTCTGGGCTGACTTCTCTTTCTGGAGGCTAAAGAATCAATATTAATTATTTTCTTTAGCCGACTTGTCTTCTAGGGTTATTTCTAAAGCTTTAGGGTTTCTTCTTGCTTTCCGGAATATTCTATTCTTGTCGGGGTTAAACATGGAGGTTAATACCTCTCGAATATACTATAATATCAACACTCCCTCCTAGCTAGGGAGGTATTTGAAAACAATGGTCTTGAGCACAAACATACCATTCAATTGGTAGCATCATCATAGCCACACAAGCTATCTTCTGATCAAAACACGAGCACCATCATCAGTATCAGTATCATCTGATGTCATCAAATGCATCATCTCTCAAAGCCATACTCCATCCGAGTAATAACGCATGATGCTCAATAAGTCACTCACTCCACAAAGTGATACAAGAACCATTCTTGTAATCCAGACATATGTCTTAGAAGAATAATTGTTCTAACAGATGTTGGAGGCCACGCCATGTGCTACAAGGATTACTCTTCTGATCTGGACATGCGTCCTAGAAGAATAACTATCCTGGACCATTTTTCGTCTAGAGAATGTCTGTCCACCAACACATTGAGTATTCATTTGGTTGGTAATCATTTCCAACACTAGTGATGGTCTCCATGGCAATCAGAACAATGCCATCCAATAGAACACAACTGTGTCTATTCATAGTAGTACACAACTACTATCCAGTGGTACACAACCACACAAAGTAGCACACGGATATTTAATCAGTGACACATAGTCACAATCAGTGGAACACATCCACCACAATAGCATACATCTACTATCTAGAGACATACAGTCTCCACAACAATCATATCATCTAATATCAACCTGCATAAAACAATATCATGATATAAATTGAGTCATCTGGGTCGTTCTTCCACTCACATATGTGAGATATGGAAGAGCATCTTCCCTCAGAAGGTAAAACATCATCCATGGGCTATCTGGACTATTCTTCTCAAGCATAGAAGAATAAGTGTCCCTGATTTTTTAGCCTGGACCAATCACCTAACTGGGGAATTCCTCCAGCACTAATCATAGTACAACCTGGAGAGAATGAGTCTTCCCTAGGGAATGGTTGTCCTTGATTGTTGAACCTAGACCATTCACCTAATTGGGCCATTTCTCCAGCACTAATCATAGTGAAACCTGGATAGAATGAGTCTGCCCTAGGGAATGAATGTCCGGACCATTTCCTAATGGAAATGATTGTCCTGCACCAACCTCCAAAATAGACCATTCTTTGAAACTGCTATCAACTGTGAACTTCGAAAGAATGACTGCCCAACGAGGCGGAGCATTCTACTTGACCACTACTCAGAGTGATTGCCAAGAAGAATGATTTTCCTAGACCATTCCCCCACACTGGACACAAGGGGAAACGTTGTCTATGGTACATCAACAATCTATCGAACCATTTTCATTACGAAAATGATTGTCCGATCTGGACCATTTTCGAATTGGAAAATGTCTGTCCGTCAGAAATCTAAAACCACTTCTCGAACTGGAAAGGAATTTCTCATCCTGGTCCATTTTTCAAATTGAAAAATGACTGTCAACAAATCAATAACATATAAGTGCTCCCTCCCAACCTGGGAGTAATCTCTTCCTTTTTCAATAAGGAATTCGTCTCCACGAGCCCCGGGTTTTTTCTTGAGTACGCAAACTTTTCGTCTTGGGCATAGGCTTTACCAAAATATATGTTATCTTCTCATCTATGGAGATATATTGGAGAACCATTTCTCTTTTCTGGAATTCATCACGAAGAATGTAACACTTGATCTCAATGTACTTCGGTTTTTCATGGAACACTAGTTTTCTCTGATGGCTTCATATAGTTCTAATCATTACAATATATCATGGTCGAATTCAACACTTATGTTTCCTGATAGCTCATAACATCGTGGCAAGGCTCAAACTGAAACATATCCAAGTAGCACTTCTTATGTTATCATGAGATTTTTCCATGGATTATCAATCCATCTTCCCATACTTCTAAGTAACTATTCTGATACACTATCTCTGTCATAGAAATTTTTCACCACGCTTTTGTTGTATATGAGATACTTTGCATCAAGTTGTTTGAATCCATACAAGGTCTTATTATATATGCATACATGGGTCTCTTTCTGGTATAAGCTTCTTTCTCACTTTCTTTATTTGGGAAGAACAATCTCTTACATGTAAATTCCAATCCATGATTAATGGAGAGCTGTCGTTATAGTTTTTCTCCCTCCTTCTGGAAGAACCTCTAAATCTCGCAATGCTTCCATTCACAAGCATTTTTCACATTTTCTTACATACATTGTTCTTTATCATAACTTCCATTTCTTCTGCTTGATTGCTTCTAGTGGGTTCAAACCAAGCTGGTAGTCTTGTGATTCTTAGTATAATAATTTGTTGTTCTAGATTTTCTTTGGAATCTTCATGTTCTTCCTCATGTTTCTCTTTAGCTCTTGGGTCCATGGAGTCTTCCATAGATTCCATGCCCTGCAGATTCCAACTTCTTCCTTTCATCATAGGATCATGGATGTAGATGGACAACTAAGGATATTTTAAGGCTTCTTTTCAAATAAGACTTCTTCTAGAGTCAAACTGAACATGTGATGTTTATCATGGTTGCTACTTTCAATGGGAACATGGACAGATACTTCATAATCCTTAATGGATCATATTATTTAGGATTAGCTCCCTCTTATTCCTTGCTTCATGAATGAATGCATGCTCTTCTTTTGGAATTCTGTAATTATCTCCCTCCATCTAAGAGAGTCCACGCTTCTGTCATTGATGCCATTGTCCTTGAAATTCTCCATAATTGCAACATTCTGAGGTTCCTTCTCTTTTCCTTCTTCAAACTGTGGTTCCACGATATTTCCTTTCATGATATCCAACACTTTATTCTTGGCAAGGATGACATCAATCCTTGTCTTCCATTCTCTGAAGTTAGAAGACCCTTCTAACTTGTTTTATGACTTCATAGAGTAATTCATGACTGCTTTGAATTGGTCAACCTTTGACTTTGACCAAAAATCAAACTTGACGTCTTAGCTTGCTGAGAGTACCAGGAGGTGCGCTAGGTTAGGGCGCACTAGGCTATCCATAAATTAGGTCAATCTCTTCACTTAAGGTGCCTTAACAAGAGGGTTAGGGTTTCATTGATGCAACAAAAAATTTGACTGCAACTGCAACTGAGAAAATCCTCCCAATCTATCTTCTAGTGGTTAGACTTTCTAAAGATAGTGTAGGCCCATAACCTGTTAGAAAAGTAGGTGTGCTCGTTTAACCATAGACAATATAGCAATATTGTCACCCACCCATTGGCTGAAGCCACCCTCGAGCACCTTAACCTTGATAGAGAATAATTCTGGAAGCAAGCGCTAGGCCTAATATTCAATCAATGTAGCATACCTCTCTCCAGAGCTAGCACACAAGGAAGAAATTCCAAACCATAAACAAGAGAAATTCCAAGCCTGAAACCAAAAATAGAAGTTGCAGTAGTTGCAGCTGCAGCTACTCTCCAGACTTGCGCACTTACTAAATTTTACAGTGCGCACTAGATTTTTGCAGTTGCGAGTTGTGTGTGTACAAATGAGCTTTGGCATCATTTTTCTTAGCTGTCTGGGTCAAATTCTCTTTCTGGAGGCTAAAGACTCAATATTAATTATTTTCTTTAGTCGACTTGTCTTCTAGGGTTATGTCCAAAGTCTTAGGGTTTCTTATTGCTTTTCGGAATATTCTATTCTTGTCGGGGTTACACGTGGAGGTTAATACCTCACGCAGCTACCATAATATCAACAGGAAGCACCTATCATACTGGTGTTGTGTGTAGATGACCTGTTTCTGACAGGGGACGAGCAGATGATAGTAGACTGCAAGACAAATCTTGCAACTAAGTTTGAGATGAAAGACCTTGGGTTGATGCACTACTTCCTTGGTCTAGAGGTCTAGAAACAGGATGGGCACTTCTTCTTGGGACAAGGGAAGTATACAGTGGAGATCTTGTGTAGGTTCAGGATTACAGATTGTAGGCCCATGTCCACACCTCCAGTCACGAACTAGAGGAATATTGATGCATCAGATTCAAAGACAATAGACCCCACTCTCTATCATCAATTGATTAGATCACTCGTGTATATGGTCAACACTTGGTCAGATATCAACTTTGCAATAAACTCCTTGAGTCAGTTCATGTTGGACCTTTGGAGAGTACATTGGATTGCTACAAAACATGTGCTTCACTACCTCAGAGGTATAGTGGAGTACATGTTGTTATATGAGTGTAGTGGTGGAGTGAGATTGGCAGGATTTAGAGATGTTGATTGGGCAGGATGTGTAGTGAACATAAAGATTACTTTGGGTTGTTGTTTCAGCATTGGATCTTGCATTATTTCCTGATTCAGTAGGAAGTAGTGTTCAGTGGCATTGATATCTGCTAAGGCAGAGTACATAGCTACTAGCTTGGCAACATGTGAGGCACTATGGTTGAGAAATTTTCTCTTGGGATTGTTCGGGCAGGAGCTAGAGGCTACAATGATTCATTGTGATAATCATAGTTGCATCAGGCTCTTTGAGAATCCTTTGTTTCATGATCGTAGCAAGCACATTTACCAAGACACTGAGTAGACAAAAGTTCATGAAGTTTAGGGATCAGATGGGATTGAGACAAAATCCTTTCCTCGCTAAGAGGGAGTGTTGAGAATGTAGCAAGGAAGGTCTTCCACTAGATTGCAACGTCCTATCATGGTGGGGGACAATGAAACACAGGCCACATTGATTATTTAACTTTTTCTAAAGTCTAACTTAGGAAAAAGATTGTTGATGTGTTATATTCTTCAGTTGACTTTAATGAGCACCTTTTCTAAGGTTAAAGTGAAAATAATTTAATTAATGGATGTTTTAATCTTAGCCATCCATCTTGGAGACTAAGGGAGAGTTCATATCATCCCTCCATCCTTATGAGATTAGATTTTCGCTTTCTCATAAGGGTATAAGGGAAATCGACTTGGCTAAGGAGGGTGCATTATGCATGAGAGAGATCGATTGAAGGAGCATAAATCTAAGGTTTGAGAGAAGAGGGTTTTGCAAGGAGACAGAGGAGGATTTTCAGCTGAGAATCAGTCCATTTCCAATTTCAACCAGAGGTTAAATCACTCAGCCACGCAAAGGATCCGTACAAGGTGACACAGGGCACACGCAAGGGCCGTATGACTCACGCAAAGGCGCTTGTGCAGGGTTTTGTTGAAGCTCTAGGGTTCTATAGGTCGAAAGAGGGGTTGTAATTTATCTTGGAGGCACTTCACTGAGGTTGGTATTTTGTGGAGGTCAATTTTCTGTAAGAAGATCTCTATATTTTCTTGTTGAACAATAAAAATCTCCAAATCTGTTGCACTGGTTTTCCCTCCGGGGTTTTTCGAGGGACTATTTGTCCAAAAATCTGTATATTATTGATGTGATTGTTGTTATCTTCTACTATTAAATTCTTGGTTATTATTTTTCTATTGTACAATTTTATTTGTGAAAATAACCTAACTATAACTATAAATTAGAAAAAAATTGGTTCATTTGCTAAGTTTGAGAAAATTTCACACCAATCCCTTCTTATCCCTTTTTATGTGATAACTTTCTAGTTAACTCCTTGATAATTACCATAGTGATTTTTCTCATCATATTCTTTATTCACTCGTAACCACAATAACTCAACTTATCAATTAGGACTATCTTGGCAACAATACCACTGAAAAATAAAGTAGAAGAAAACTCGAACTGAAATGAATCTTTTTGGATGTGCAAGATTGGTTTATGCCAAGGATATCCCTACATGAGACCCCATTGGTAATTTAAAGGTGAGCATCTTGCTAGAAGATGGATATGGAAACCTGTGTCAATGGCTTACCAAATTGGCCAATTTTACTTTTGAGATCCACGTAGCATCTTCAAAACTCCATTGTTTTCAATGCACTATGTACTCTTTTTACTCCTTCCTTACTTGCTCTTCCAACACTTATTATTTCATGAAAGAGAAAATCTATGTTGAATTGCGTAGACAATAAAGTTTTATATCTGCATGGCCTTGTTTAGATGTTTGAGGAACATTAGCATAAATTCAAAGACAAACTACCTATATAAACCAGTCTGTGGACTCCGTGGAAAATTACCCAACAAGGCTATTTTAGCATTTGGTCTGTTAGAGTCAACTGGTTATTTGATATATGTGTTCTCTGTGTTTTTGCTTGTTTTGAATCGGGCCATAATGGTTTCTGTAATGAACTATTATATATATATATATATATATATATATATATATATATATATATATATATATATATATATATATTGTTGATTAAGGTTGGTTGTCATTGATGTCAACCCTTAAAAAAGCCCCGTAGCACAAAGGTTTGGGTAATGGACCCAAGATTGTTTGATTTAAATATGACTCATTATTGTTTTATCATGTTTGATAAGAAGTAAATATGGATGAACTCCAAAGTGGTCCCCTTATGGTGAAAGACCTCATGGGAAGATGCTTTGCGAAGTAAGAGAACCCATGCTTAATTGTGGAATAATGATATGAAGGACAATGAATTTGTCAAGGAAACTATCCTAGATGGATAGTGTTTGTCATTCCATTTCTGGTGGTATGTATAACGTCACATAACTCCTCACGGTTAGAGAGTTATGACCATGTGAAGTTGGAGAACCCAGGTTTGGGTAATGGACCCAAGTTTTTTTTATGGATAACGGTATGATTTTTGCTATATTTGAAGGTAATACTATTCTATATGGATAGTACATGTCATTCCATTTCTGGTGGCATGTGGAATGTCACATAACTCCTCACAGTTTGAGAGTTATGGCCTTATGAAGTTGGAGGACCCTCATATGTCATTTAGAAGCCCCAAAAGGTCAAAGTAGTCAAAGTGGTTTAAGAGATTTTAAAAGGCAAATAATAAAGTGAAGTGATGAGTGTATTGTAACTCAAAGTGAATACAAAATAAATTATTTCAATAATAAATTTAATGGATAAATTAGAAGTGGGTTAACCCTAAAATAAGGAAAGTGGGCCAAGTGACCTAGAAGATGTTTTTAAGAAAGCTACTTGGAGAGTATAAATAAGAGGCAATGCTCTCTCATTTTAATCACACTTGAGCATATTGAATATCTATAGGTGTTTGAGATAACCAAGGATATCTAAGCTGAATTTATGAGGGAAGGTGAAGAAAAGAAGTCGAAAATGCAAGGAAGGATAAATTCTTTTGATGGTGCTTTCTAAGGTATGTTATTTATAGGTCATCTCACCATTTTTGCTATAAATGTTTTTTTATAATGATTCAGACCGTGAATTTTCTATTCCATTGAGAAAACATACCCAAGTATCTGTGGTAAAAAATTCAACTTTTGGGTCATTGTATTTTTGGAGTTACACTCTGTGGAAAATAGGGTTTGTGGCTAGTCCTGAAACTAGTCAAAAACAGGTGTTTCGGGTAAAAACGTCATAACTTATCCATAACATATTCAAATTCATTGATACCAAATTTTTTGGTTAGATTACAATCTGTAGTATGTTTTGTAATAGTTTCATATCAATTCAACGAATATTTCACGCGGGGCATGCTCTACAAGGTCGCTCTCTAGAATAAGACAAAATTCAACAAGGTATGTCATTTTTGCTATAACTCATTTTCTGAGAGGTTCCAAGTAGTGAAACCTGGAGGAATTGCATAAAACACACTGAAGAACATTGTGTATTAGTTTCATATATTTATACATTACAGGTTCAAAGTTATGATTACTTCAAGTTAGGGTTGTTGACTAATCCAAAACTAGGCATGTAAGACTAAATAAAAGTTTGATGAAAATGCTAGTCTCTTGTTGTTAAAGTTAAGGAAGGTTTGCAAGAATGTGATCATATACACCAGGTTTATTACAAAGCTACAAATCTTATTTGGATTATGAAATTTATGAGGGCTTTTGGTTGAGGTACATGTTGAGGACATGGTTGAGACAAGTAGTTGATGAGTTGGCACATACATGAAGTGTATAGTTGATGATGTTGATACATATTGATGATTCATAGTTGATGAGTAGTTGACATATGATTGATACATACTGAGTACATGTTTGGATGCACTTGTTTATGGTACAGGTTGATTACAGGTTGTTTGGTACAAGTTGGTGCATGGTTGATGCACTTATTTATGGTACAGGTTGATTACAAGTTGAGGTATAGGTTGATGCATGGTTCAGATTTATTGGTACATGTTTACAGCGGTATATCTCACAGTGATAGTGTGACAGTGGTTCCATCATTCTACTTCTACTTCAAGGTGGCAGGACGGGGCAAGGACAGGTGGTTGTAGCCGGAGAACATAGGGGGTTGTAGCCAGAGAATTGAGGAGTTGGAGCTTCCCTCAGGTTGTAGCCCGAGAAACTAGGTGGTTGGAGCCTCCTTCCAGTTGCAGCTAGAAAACAAAGGAAGTTGGTGCTTCCAACGAATGTAATTCTTCAAGACATATAAGAAAAAACATTCTTGGTTTTCTCCCGATTTGGGTTTCCACGTAAAACACTAGTGTACTATGTATGTGTGTGATTATTTATTTCTTACTGTTTATTATTGGATAATAATTCTACATTGATATAACATTTG
>JASDQU010818477.1:34743-59355 GCA_032191745.1 Picea mariana | reverse complement strand
ATAAAAAATCATACCTTAGGCTTCCAACAAATGGGTTCCTTATCAACTTCCTTCATGATATGATCCAAGAGTATCTCAATCCTAAAGCTCCAACAACTTAGCATATTTCCTTGAAAAAAAGAGGTATGAAGTTAATTTCCTCAAGGAATCATTTGATGTTCTAGGTCATAGTCATAGTCATAGTCATATGGTATTTCTAAGGTAGATTTAAATATTTCTACAAACAAGTTATCTCTCTTCCATGTGTTGTTGTTCCATTGTCTGCAAGTGTCTATATCCCCAATGGATTCACCTTGGCCTTGCTCAACTACCAGGAAGCACTCATTGCCCCGATGAAGATATCCATATTTCCTAAAAAAATAAGTTGAATTTTCTTTCCCAATCCTTTACCAATTTTATATATGCTTTTATCACTAGTGGATGGGGGAAACAACAAGTCTTTACAACCTGGTGAGGATGATACCTATTTTTAGGGAAGGATTATCCATGCTTAATTAATAGAGATATGCCCTATAAGTGCATGACCCTAGATGTCTAACTAATCACCTTTCACATGTTGTGATTATTTAATGTGAATGGATGGAATCTTAAAGATGGCTTAATCATTACTTAACTAAATACTAAGGATTTGTGGAAATAAATCCTTTAGAAAGGTTTGAGCTTGGATCTATGACTGTTTTGATTCCTTCAAGTAGTTTGTAGGACATTTCATTTATAAATTCCTTTCCTCAATCATGATTGAAGAGTATTATGAGAGTTTACAAGGATTAGCAAGTGTGCATGTTTTTTCACAGGACTTCAAAAAATTACTCATTATTATCACCAAAAAATTGCTCGCCTAGCTTATATTGCCTATATTACCAAAATACACCATCCATAGCACATGTATTCCATATCCATACTTACTTTCACATCATTTTTCCCTCAAATAACTTAGGAAAACACTTTTCCTAATGTTATTTCCATTTAATTAAAGTCAAAAATAGCCTTATGACTTTTTCCCTCTTTATTTTATTTGAAAAAGGTAAAACAATCAAGTAATGGTTAGAATTGATTTGGTTAAATAATATATTTTATTATTTTGACCCTATCAAGGATAATCACTATTTTTCCTATAAAATAAAGAGATCCCCTCCATTTTTCATATCCATCGCATGAAAGTAACGAAGTGCTACCGAAATTCTCATTGAGATTTTGGCCCCATTTCACCATCACTTTTAGCCATCAAAGAGAAGAAGCATAGCCATATACTACACACTTAGGAAAGAAGAAAAATTCTCCCATGGAGAGGCCACCAGAGGATTCTAGTCTTCATAGCTTTGTCTCCACATGTATACTTATATTCACTCCTGTTATTGGGTATGATATTACATTGATTCTTTATTTGTGTTGTTGTTCATGTCTTTTTTATGTTGCATTCCTTTTACTCTCATCAAATAACATAGATATCTTCTAAGAAAACTAGGGTTTCTTGCTTTATAACCCTTTTTTTTCTATAGTTTTGTCACAACCAAAAATTTTTTGGATTTTCTCACCCTTGCTACAAAAACACACTAACAGAATGGAAACTCCATTGGGGATCTGAGCTAATCTCATGATCCTTGGTTGTGGGTGTATGGTAAATGGTTTTTTCTTCCATTTTTTATTGGGTTGTTTTAGTTTCTCAAGGGTTTTTAATATCTTGTAACTTTTTGTTTGTATTTGTAGGTTGTAGGTGTTGGAAAACCACTCAGAAACCCTCAGGAATTGGAGCCACGACTTCAGATCTAGTCCCTGGACCCAATGCACTTTTTGGCCCATTTTCCTCCACTGGACAACGCACTTCTTGGGTCATTTTCTACAACTGGCCAACACATATTTTGGAGCATTTTCTGCCACTGGCCAACACATGTTTTGGGTCATTTTCTTCCATAATCCAACATAATTTTCCAGGTATTTTTCCATATTGGTCACTTTTTATTTGACTATGTTTCCTATACTTCATTATCTTGTTGTAGGTGTTGTTTAGGGCCTATTTTTTCCCTTAGTTTAATCAATTTATTGTTTGGTTTAAAACCCCCATTAAACCCTAGGGATTGAGGACTAAACCCCCAAGGGGTTTTAGTACCTTTCCCTCGAGGGATTTTTTTATGGTTTGGATCCCTGTTTGTTGCTACAAAAAGGTTATAGATTTATTATTCAATCATTGTTCTTGTTGAATTTTCTAATTTCCAGATCTCATAATTATTACCTTATGATTTCAAACAGATTTTAAAGCTGTTATTATCATAGAACAATTACACATTGAAATTTTCAACTGAAATAAAAATGTAGCGAAAATAAAAGATCTAGCCATGCACAATAGACACAATATTTATACTCAGAAAACCTGAACTCGAGAGAAAAATCCCAGCAAACGTTTCTCTAGAAGAAATTTAATCTAAGTTCACAAATACATCACTAGAAATATGAAGAGACCCAGCACAAGATAATTTATCCCTAGTATGAGGAAGATTCATCAAAGATGGTGAACCCTAGACAAGATATCACACCTCAAAATTTGTACAATTGGCAACTAGCAATTGGAAACTACAACTGCAATGGCAATGGAAACTACAAGTATAATTGCAACTGTAACTGGGAGTTGTGCGCTTTATGAGAAGAGTTTTGAGAGATGTGTAATAATGAAATGAGCTTGCCTTTATTTATACTATTCAAGTCACCTTATTTGACTGGAAAGGCCAACTTGTCATTTTTTGTCTTTTAACTTTCTTTTGTTTCTTTTGTTTCCTTTACAAATGTTCCAATAGGCCGACTTCATCTTCTTTTCATTTATTTATTTCTAGTGCATTCCAGGGTCTTCTATAATGGTTTATTTGTATTTATTATGGAGAATGACTTCCCGAAGTTGCAAAACTTCAACACTCCCTCTCAACGAGGAAAAAATTCTCCATACTTGGATTTCTTATGTCATACAAAACTTTCTTCATGAGCCATGTTGATGATCCATCTCCACACAACTATGTGTAGCACCTTGGGTCTCAATGAATACCACACCTAGACCATTCACTTCCAGAAGTACACCATTGTAAGTGAATGTCACCACAAGTAAACCCTTGTGAGATAATCTTCCATTATCCATTGGTTAAACTACCAATCATGGGAGAATGATGTATGATGCTATCAGAAACATGGAAGCACCTCAAGTCCATGGGTAAACTCTTGTAAGTAAGGACTATGCCTAGGCACATTTACCCTAGAATTAAATGCATCATTCTACCTAGGTCATATCTGGGAGAAGGTCTTCATGATGCTTACCTGGGCCACTCACCACCATAAGTACACCCTTATCAATGAGTGTCACTTACAGGTAAAACTTTGTAAGTGAATTTCCCATTCTCCATTGGTTAAACTACTAATCATGGGAGATTGAGTCATGATGCAACCACACACTAGAGGAGCACTAGAACCTTGAGTCTTATGTCCTTCGAATACTACACCTAGTCCATTCACCATTGGTACACCCCTGTGAGTGAATGTTTACCCAATGCTTCCTCCTGGAGAACCATCGACGCCTAGAGTCTTTTGTCCTTTGAAGGTTGTGCTTGGGCAGTTCTCCACTGGTCAAATCACCATGGCCAATCCTAGGAGAATGTCTCCCCGATGCTTCTCAAACATCAACACTCCCTCTCAGTGAGGGATACATTTTTCATCACGCCAAGATTTTCCATGAAGTAAAAAAAATTCGTTCTGGACATAAGTATTGGCACAGGGGTAGACCCAGGATTCAAGGCTTAATAACGCACCAAAAAAACCCTGACTACTAGCCCTTTTGGAAACACCTGCGCAGCAGGTGAAGTCTCACCCGAGGTAGAAGCAGGGGGGATACAGGACGCAGGTGTCTATAACTAGGTTGGGACACAAATATGTGATAATAACACTTCACAGGATATTTTGTTAGCGCTTAGGAAGTGAAATACACTAGTTCATTAACCTTATTAACATCACAGAACGTACCCAAGAATAGATCTAGCGTAGAAGTAACAAAGATTAAGCACTTCAACCACTTAGAACTTAGCACTTTGAATCAGATCTAGCTTATAAGAAAAGAATTAAAGAAAAACATACATATTCATTACACATTCTAATCTAGGCACTAATCAAAACATAACAAAGATAACATTACACAAAGCAAGCCATAAGACACTAGATGGACGTGATTCACCCCAGTGTGGGGCTACGTCCACCAACCGCTTTGCCTCTTTATTATTCATCAATCTCTTACATTCAGTTACTCCTGTGCACTAAGCCACAGATTCAAGCTTCGCACCGGACAAGAGATCTATGCACTGAGCACTAGATCCTCCTTCCAAAACTAGGTCAAGGCACATAGCCAAATCTCTATCAAGCACACAGCCTTAACAAACATACATTCCCTTACACAAAGCAACTTGAACTACTTTCACTTATCCCTCAAAAATTCTACTTCTACCATACATTCTTCTTTATTTATACTTTTACAAACCCTTACAATAAGGCCTAAACATGGGAACCCCGATGGGATGACATCCCATAAACCCATTACAAAAACCCTAGAGAACCCCTTACTGGGTCCACATAGCCCACAAAAAAGGGTGAGATCCACGATCTCAACTCCGCCTGGGTGCTCCTTCCTCGACGAATGTGTCGAAGTCCAAAAGTGGGCCAAATCTGACCAATGTTTCCTCAAAACTTGGTCAAGTGCCAACATGCCCCCAACATTCACATGTGAATTGTCCTAATTCACTCAGGTGTAGACAATGCTGCTTCGAATGCCTCGAGCTTAACTCGAGTTGCCTCGACTTTCTACTTCGCCTAAGCCTCCTATTCAGTGAGCTCCTAGATCATCTTCTTTGTAACAGGCCCTTCTAGGCGTTGTTATAATGTTGCAACCACTTGATCTAGCTGCGAGCCATGTCCATCAATCTCTTCGAACACCTTGTAGGCTTCATCCTGCACAGTTTGTAGCCTTTGCATCACTTCCATTACCCTACCCTGGAGGGCAGTGATATGTTGTTGTATTGCACGCTGCTCTTGGGATCTCTTCATTCTTTCTACCATAGTGAGCAGCTTCATCTGCACCTACACAGAAAATGCATGTTGTTGCGCCTCATGTAACTGTGCTTCTAGCTTCCTTAGCTCTAAATCCTCGGCAATGTATTCATATGTCTCTGCGCTTCTATCACTCAGTTCTTTTCATTCTGAGGCAAGGGCTTGTATCGTTACTAGTGTGTTCTTATCGGTCTCCTCCCTCTGGTCATGCACCTCATGCGAGGTGCTCAGTACTGTTTGGGCCTCCAATTCTTTTATCATGGCTTGAAGCTGCTAGAGGGTCTCACCAAGCTTCACCACTTGAGCTTTGACCAGATCATTCACTTCCTATGCCAAGCTTGGCATAGAGAAACATGATTTATTCACCACTTCTTTGACCATGGTCTGCTCTACGAGCAACTTCTCCTTTTCTCTCTGTAGTTGGGATATTTCTTCCTAGAGCTTCACCTGAAGCTTTGTTGTCTCGCTTTCATGAGCAGCTACATTGTCTTGCACTGCTCGTAGTTGGGCTAAGACTTCATCTTTCTCCTATTTCAAGGATTTTGTAGCCTTCTCATTCTCTTCCTGGACTCTCTGGAGTCAGGATTCTGTTGCATCTACAAGTCTTCTCAATTGGGTTGGTTCATCTCCCAATTCTGCAGTCTGTGACGAGGAAGGCCCAGTGGGTATTTCACGGACCAAACGAACATCTTGTTGTACTTCCTTCAATTCCTTCTCAATTCTCCCGTATATATCCTCCTTCTTCTCTCCATGTATTTTCAAGGTGTCCTCAGAGGCATCCTCCATAGCTCCGCAGACCAGACTGATGCCTTCCTCAGTGAGCATGTGTAACACCATGTTTTCCCCAGTCTGTAAATATAAATATATGGGCCGAGGAACTATGGAAAACTTAAAAGTGTGAATGTTTGATTTGATGGACCTTGTGTAGAAGGTCGATGAATGTAAATTCTGATTATTTTAATAGAAAATGGTTATGTGTTGCATGATTGTTGAACGAGGGGATGTTCTATGAGAGAGACAATGAAATGTTGTGAAAGGTGGTGGAGGGGACCAAGAATGGTTTCGTTAACCTCCACCGAACTAGTACCATGTTGGAATTAATTTTCTCAGATCAGAACAACCCTTTGACCAGGAATAAATTCTCATCAGGCTGGTAGGTGGGAAGGCCTCCTCAAGAGTTAATGAGGGATGGGGCAGACTACCCATCGGCAAGGCTTCCAGACCTGACCAAAGAGTGGGGAATTCGAGCCACACGCAATCTTGCCGAGGAAGGAAATTAAGGAAGCATGGGGGATAGAGAGAGACCTGCAGAGAAAAATACAGAGATGAGAGCGGAAACTCTTGGGTCCGAGGAAGGACTAAAGGAGGAACAGTGAGTTCTAATCACAAAAAATTAGAGATTGAACCAGGAGAAGGAGAGTAACCTTCGTCATGTTCTATTTTATGTATTGGGAGAAGGAGAGTAAACGTCATCCCTAACTTCCGTTGAGCTCGAAGTAAGATATGGAATCTCAAAGCATCGTGGCTTAAGCTCGAGGGTGGCCAGTGATAAATCCATTGGGAGTGACTGAGCCTATGGTTGGGTGGAAACGATCACCCCTTTCAACAGTCGCATCACACTCTATGGTTCTGATAAGTGTTTCCTTGCCTTATGCTTTTGAATTGCAAATAATGGATGCATGTGAGTATTCACATGTCTATAAAGGTTTCTTTCTCTATATTAAATGATTAAGTTATCAATATGCGTTTGTTTCCTTGAGAGCCTATAATTTCTCTTGGATTTCCATGTGCCTCGGTATAATCACTCGAAGGCGCTTTCCCCAAGGAATTTCATCACTGTTTTAGAGTTGATTGAGTACTTCCCTGAATGCGAAGGTTGAATCCCGCAATCCCTATGAGAATGGAGTCTATTAAGCTCAGGAGAGGTAGTGAAGATATGCACAGGCTCTCTGTGAGGTAAGTAGAAACCCAGAACCACTTAATTCCTAGACCTGATGAAGGAGTGCAATAGATGCGTCAAAGATCCCTCTATGTGTTAAGTCTAGGAGAAAGAGCATAAGGCCCTTAAATCCTTCATAACCGACGAATCTCGGGAGGGATAGCGAGAAATTAAAGTATCGAAAGGTAGTATCCTTTCGTTCGGAAGTTGAATGGATGAGATCCGTTCAAGAAGATCTATGGTCTATCATAGTCGTTATATTTCAGGAAGGAACGCGAGCGTTAATGCCTCGACCCCTTCAGAATTTGCAAGATTCGCACATCAGGAGATTCACACATTGGCGTAGCTAAACTCCTGAAACCCAAAATTGCGATGTGATCTGGACCGTATATCTAAGGATCTGTCAGGACCCTCCTTGACCGTCAAATTGGTGAGATCGGGGATTCTCACATCAGGAGATTCACATGTTGGCGCGACTAAACTTCCAAAACCCGAAGTTGCGATGTACTCTGGTCCATTGGATCAAAGAAGGTCATGGACCGTCGATCCGACACGAGTAGATTAATGCAAGAGTATGTGGGAATTCAAAATTTCCTAAGAACCAAGCTCAAAAGAGATAAGCGCCTCTCAGTCATTTGGTCTGAGTGTAAAATAATCGTGGCCACCCAATCAAGGTAAAGTGCACTAACGATAAGCCTCAAGGGTACGCAAGAGGAGCGTGGTTCCAAAGTCCCGAAGTCATCAAAACTGTCCATCCAAAAGGACACGTGGCGAGAGGTCATCATTTCGCTGACTCATGAATAAGGGAAGTCAAAGGGTGGAGTTGTGAGAACTCGTGAAACACAAAATCGCTATTTGATCTGAGCTGTTAGATTGTGGGGAGTGGTGATCCATCAATCTGACGCTCGTAAATATCAAAAAATGGGAATCGGGAGAACAACGGTGAACCAACCTCTAAAGTCATGAAATGTGAAATTGCGACTTGATCGCAGTTGTCGATTAGAGGAGGATCGTGGACCATATATCTAGTCTTATCGGGAGTTTGCAACTCAGGAAGCTGGAAGTAGAGTTCTGGGAAGACGTGAAATCACGATGCGCCTTTCGATTTGGTGACTGGTCACAGCCTTGGTCACATCAAGGAAGGGACTTAGCCCAGAGAGCTAGCACCTAATTACGTTGAAGCTTAAAGGTGTAAAGGAGGAAGCCACGATTTCCATACAACCTGCACTTTAAGGGAAAGAGGGCCTGTTAAGTGGATTGAGGTTCTTCCATGACTTCCATTTCCCAGGATTAGAGACCATGAATGGAGAAATAAACTATTTGAGGAAGAGGAAATATATATATATATATATATATATATATATTATTTTTCCCCATCGTGGGTGTGTTACAAAATGGTATCAAAGCATGGTTACAACACTTGACCTGCTTGGGCTCATGGACGAGTCACTTAAAAACTCTATTTAGAGTACTTTTAAAAGAACGACACTCTACCTTACCTCTTCTTTTTAATTCTGATTTAAAAAAGTTATTAAAGAAATGAATGAACTTTCTACTGTGTGTATGCATTAAGAAATTGAACCGTGTATTGTTCATGAACTAATAGACTATTAGCTAACAATAAGTGTTTTTGTCAACACTTGAGAAGTCAGTAAATCATGGGAAAGCTCCAATACTAAAGGATGGTGATGTGTCATGAAGTGGGGGATGGCTCCCACAATAGAGACGAAGAATCTGATGAAAGGAGAGCGGTGGAAACCCCTCCAGATCTGGCTAAAACTGTAAGGAGCCTCGGGGCCGAGTTACAGAGTTTCAAGGATGACAACAAGAGATTGATAAAGGAGTAAGAGAAACAAACAGAGATTAATGTAGTCTTGCTACAAAGATTATCCAACATACAGAGGAAACTGCAGCACAAACCCGCAAACAGTCATTCGAACCGATGACATAAGAAGAGAAGTCGAAGTCCACTTGAGACCCGAAAACATGACTCCATAAGTGAACCCACTGGGAGAAGTACCGCAAAGAAGGTCCAACTTAGAGGTAGGGGACACTCATTGGGAGAGTCCTTTGGAAAGGAAGCTGACAACTCAGAAGGATCTTCTAGTAGTAGGGCCATCTCACATTCTCAAAAGAAAGGAAAGAAACAGAAGCATTACAAAACCCGTGGTCCTGAAGAGTTCAAGAAATCCAAAACACCCTCTTTTTACGGAGAGATAAAGAAGGGAGAAGAGGCAGAAGCTTGGCTACTTGGTTTAAAGAAGTATTTTAGAGTCCATGACTACTCTGATAACCTGAAGGCTCGAATAGCCATATTCAACCTGAATGGAAAGGATTCCATATGGTGGGAAGAACTTAGGAATGTGAAAGGAGTACATGAGAAGGACTTGTCATGGAAACAATTTGATAAATACTTTAGGAAGCAGTATTCGTCAGAAAAATGCATGGATGGGAAAACTAAGGAATTCTATGAACTTCATCTGGGACAGCTCACCATAGAGGAATTTGTCAATAAATTCCTTGAGCTACTGAGGTATTTACCCTACATAAAAGATGAAAAAGAAAAAATGCAGTGGTTCATTAGTGGGTTACTATTGGCACAGGGGTAGACCCAGGGTTCATCTCCAAGAGCGCACCAACAAGACCTAACTACTGGCTCTTTTGGCAACACCTACAAAGCAGATGCAATCTCACCCAAAGTAGTTATGGGAGGGTTGCAGGAAGAAGATGTGTACAACCAAGGGGATATCAAGTGGATCCAATACAAAATCAATACAACAGTTATATATCATCTACCAGTTCAGATCTACTTCAAAAAACTATCTATCAGATCTAACACAGTAATGCAATAATGGTATACCAATTGACAAATAACAGAGCATCAATCACACACAACACAAAATATACGTGGTTCACCCTCTCTCTAGGGCTACACCCACAAAACTGTGTTTTATAATATATTAAGATGAAGCATACAATTCTTGTCTATGCTCTCAGCTAGAAGATCTTCTTTCTTCTTCTCTCTATCTCTCCCCTTCCTGTGCACCCAACTGCAGGACTGATCTTCGCACCCAGCTGAAGATCTTACAATACCAAAAGGATCTTGCACTTAGAACTTCTCTCTCACACACAATAATCTCTCATACCAATAACAAAACTAGAACAGACCCTTCTTCCCTCATCTAGGTTCTTACTTATACATTACAATCACTCACCGACAGCCTTAGGCCGAAACCTAGGTGTCAAAACCCTAGATACCAAAACCCTAGGTGTCTAAAACCCTCTGTCAACTTGACCCGCATTTTTAGGGCTTCGCCGGCTTGTCTTTTCTGGCTCCAAAGCATCCAACGGTGGATTTTTCCTCTTGCTAAGTTGTCCACAATCCATCTTTTTTGTTGATCTGTCATTCTCGATCTCCTCGTCCAACGGCTTGCTTCCTTTTACTTCACTCCATCTTTTCTTTTATTTTTCTCACTTTGAATCAGTAACAATCATTGTGTCTTCCTCACAGTTCACATTTTGTCTTTTCTGCCTTAACCATCGCTTACTTCCATCACCAAGGGCCAACAAGCCCCCAACACTCACCTATGACTCATCCCGAGGCACTCAAGATCTGATCTTTATTTTTTACTTCAACTTTAGACTGTACAGTGCAGTCTTTTCTTTCTACTCTATGCCTCCTCTCTTTCCTTTTCCAGACTGTCTTTTCTGTGTCTGGTACCCAGTTTTAACTGCACCTGGTACCTAGACCCTTAGCCTCATGCTTTTACCGAGAGCTACGAGGCATCTAATTGTCATATTACAACTTCAGTCGGCTCCCGTTCACCAAACCTTCCTTCCATTCTCCATTCAAAGTCTTCAACTGTGCATCTCCTCCTTCTGTAACATAGGCAACCTCATATGGCCCAAGCCAATGCATTTTGAACTTTCCTATATGCTTCATGAATTTACTGTCATATACCAGTACAAGATTGCCTTGCTTAAATGCCTTCTTCTTAATGTTTATGTCATGGTAGGCCTTCTCTCTTTCTTTCTGGACCTACTGATGAAATCCTGCAACAAATCTATCTTCCTCCAGTTCAACCAACTTTGCAAGCCTCTCTCGAACAGCGCTAGTGTCATCCATGTCTGTAAAGGCAATAATTCTTAAGCTTGGTACCAGATATTCCATTGGGACAATGGCTTCAAGACCGTACACCAATTTAAAGGGGGTATGCATTGTTAGCTTCTTGCAAGTGGCTCTATAGACCCATAATACTGTTGATACTCTTAAATCCCAATCATCTCTATTGACACTGCAAATCTTCGTTAGCGTTGTCTCCAAGATTTTGTTGAATTCTTCAACTGCCCCTTTTTCTTGTGGATGGTATGGTGTGCTCTTCTGATGATGAACTATAAATTCCTCGGTCAAGGCTTCAATGGTTTTATTTATGAAATGTGTGCATTGATCTTTCATAAGGATCTTTGGACATCCAAAACTGGTTATGATGTCATCAAATATGAAGCGCACAGCTATAGTTGCACTACAGTCCTTAAATGCTCTTGCTTCAGCCCATCTGGTCAAGTACTTTGTCCCAGTAATGATGTACCTTGCTCCTGTGTGCTTCCCTGGTGGGTTTATAGTTCTCACGAAGTCAATGGCCCATTTCTCAAATGCTTGTAGGGTTAGTTGTGGTGTTAACAACATTTCATCTCTTCTGGATGGTTTCCCAACTCTTTGGAATACATCGCAGTCTCTGTAATAGTCTTTAGCATCTCTATGTAAGGTAGGCCACTAAAGGCCAACTCTAAGAACCTCCTGCACAGTGGATTTCCCTGCGTAGTGTCCTCCTGTGAGGATAAGTGGTCGCTCTACCTCCATAACACACCTTTTCAATATCTCATCAGGTCCCATTTTGTATAGTTGTCCATCTATAAGTGAAAATTCTGCAGTTCGCACTACTAGTTGTTTCTTCTGGGTAATTGTATACTCGCTAGGCGCCATTCATGTTGATAGGACATGGACTATCTCTCTGAAGTGGTCATCAATCTTTCTAATGGCCAGTAACTGTGCATCCAACAGTGCATCCTCTAAACTGGTCGACTCTTCTTCGTGTTCCAACCTCGACAAGTGGTTAGGACCTTTGTTCATTCTTCCTAGCTTAACTACGATCTCAAATTCATATTCCTGAAATAGTAGAAGCCATCTGCATATTCTCCCCCCAACACTGGCTTGTTGACTAGGTATTTTAGCACGGAGTGATCAGTAAACATTTTAAATTGTCCTCCCAACAAGTAGTGGTGAAATATCTGCAGCGCATATACCATGGCTAACCCTTCTCTTTCAGTGGTGGTGTAGTTGATCTTTGTTGTTGATAGCTTTCTACTAGCAAATGATAATGGGTGGTCGATGTCTCTTGTTCCAATATTGAATTTCTTGATCTTGATCGGTTGTCCAATGAGTGGTATCTCAACTCCTGGTCCTTCCACATCTCTTTGGCCTTTTGTTTCTGTGATGTTCACCTTCCTAGGATCGTTGTCTTCATCATCATTGATGTTGAAACAACCTTGCAGTTTCTGTAGAATCATAGTCCATTCATCCTCTTCTTGCTCCAAAGGGAGGCTAGGTTCCTCCTCAAACACTTATTGTCTTACGATCTGTAATGCCTGATCTACTGTAGGATATTGGCTTTCGAATAAAAATGTGGTGAAAAAGTTCTGAGTCATACCTTCCCACTCTGTAGTGATGAGGCGCAGCTCTGCTTGAAGGTACTAGTTGATAGGGATAGTGTCCAGTGTGCTTATGAATTTGTGCATGCATTGCTCTTGAGGAATGGCTCTCCAGGCTTCCTCACAACTTCACACATGGTCCTTTGGGTAGCTTCGACCTGTGTACCTAACTTCACGGCCTTCTACTTGTGCTGAGAACCGCGCTATCATCAAAGTATGACATTGTACCCAGTCTATAATGTTGTCTTTGTGTGTCCCCCACCATCTTGCTGGTGTGGCTTTCAAGGCCTCATCCATTTCCAACAAGCGTTGTTGCATTGGTACACTTTCTTCAAAGTCCGATAAGAAGGTTTCTCACAGATTCAGACCATCAAAGGTGGGTAAGTTACTTATTGTTGTGTTGATCCAGTGTACTTACCTGGTTAATCTAGCACATATCCTTGTAGATACTTCATACATTTTTTTCTGCCAGTTCTCCAGTGATTCTTCTGAGTCTGATGAACATGTGTTGTCACTTCGCCATCTCAAATTTACATCCATCGTAGGATTAATGTAATCTTATTGTCTGGCTGTTAATTTGTATATGTTTTCCAGTTTATATGCGCAGTCTTCTTCTCTGATGGGATCAATATATCGCGGACCTTCATCGAGATATAATAGTGCGATGACCCTAAGGCCATCTCCATCAAACTTCATTAGTCTTTTCTTTAAATCAACCACAGTGGAATTATTGAAAGCCCGATCAATTCCTAAAAGCACAGGGTAAGGACAGTTATCATCAACTATCTCAATTACCTCAAAGTCTGCAAACATCCTTACTCCATCAATGTCCATAGGGACATGTTCCAATATGTCGAAGGGGCTTACTGCCTATTGATTAGCCATCCTAAGCCTTATATGGGAATAGATCAACTTAGGTTTTCCCATTAGTGCCTAGGTTTTCTTCTTCATGACATTAACCTCCGACCCTAAGCCGAGGACCACATAGTCTATATCATATTCTCCTATCTGAGAATCCAGGTGTAGTTCCTTGTTTTTCCTTCTCTTCTTGGATAGTTGATGAACTTCTTTATTCAATAAAGGATCTACCCTTCTTATCTCATACTGTCTGACCAAATTTTGCAGTTCTTGTATAGCTTCCTCGTCTTTAATCAACTCTATAAATGTATACAAGAAATTGATAAGTTTACTTGCCTCTTTTCCATATTTGGGCGAAGCATACTGATCAAGTGCTAGAGGCATTCCACATTATCTGAATTCTAGTCGTGTCTTTGATGAAGAACCTTGGTCTCCCCTGAATTCTCTTCTTTCCTCCTCGAACATTTGTTTTTCTTTCTTTGCATCAAAAGTTTGTGTCTTCTCTACAACTTTCTTGATTACTGACTCTTCTATAGTCTTTCTTTGGGTCGGTCTGTATGCTTCTGTAACAACGTCTCCTCGAGTGATAACAACAACTCTCGGGTCTTCTTTGTGAGGTTCGAATTTGATCAATTGTATCTGTGAGTTCTGTTGAGGTCCCTGTTTCTCTTAAATTTTAGCCAACAATGTTGGACATTCCTCGATGACATGCTCGAAAGAGTTGCAATGGTTGCAAGTGGTACAAGGGTTCTGACAGTCCCTTTCCAAGTGTCCAGGTTGTGCATAGTTATAAAAAATTATCTGTCCTTGACCTCGACCCATACATCCTCTTCCTCTTCCTAGGAATCTACCACGAGGGTTGAATTTTCATCTCCCAGGGGAGTTATACTGCATAGTGTTTCCTTCTTGTTGTAATTCACCTTGAATCTTGTATATATCCCTTGACCTTTTATGCATGAGATCGTAAGCCCTAAAATCCCTATCATCATGTCCCACAGACTTATAGAATGTGCAATACAAATTTGTGGGTGTTTGAACATATTTTTGCATGTAATAGCACTCACCAGGGAGATGTCAATTTCTACATACCTCGCACCAATGTAGGGTGACTTGCTTCAAAGGGATCAGAGCTCCAGAGGCCAAGAATTCATGAAATAGGGGACAATGTTCCATGTTGTGGCCTTCTGATTTACATCTGACACACCATATGTCTTCTCTTTTATATTTTCCCTTGTTTTTCTTCATATCTTCAACCTGTAGAGACAAACTAGTTAGCTGACTCAATATTTGACTCATACCCGAGATGAATTCTCTCATAGGGGTTGATTCTAGCTTCATGGCGATCTCTAATGCCTCATCCTGCAAAGAAATATTTTGTTTCATCATAGGAACTATGATGTGTGGTAAGAGGGCAGCAATGAACCATTCCTTGTTCTGCTCATCTGGGATTTGAAAAATCAGATGGCCTATCAAGGTCTTGAATCTCTGATCGAACTCACATACTGGTTCAGCTATTCTCTGCTTGATTTCTTTCAGTTCTGTAATGCACTTCGATTCTGACTTAGGTTTCTTGAATTCAAAAATTAGCAAAGTTTTAATGGCATTCAATAGTTTAGGCGTAGCTCCTTGGACAAATTTCATATACCATCTCAGTGCGCGATCTCTTAGGGTAGTACTGAAATGAGTTCATTTGACAACTTCATCAGTGATATTCTTAATGCTCCACACAGTTTGCAGAGAAACCAGTGTTGTTCAGGGTCTTCAGATCCATCTCCTCTAAAGGTGGGTAACCTTATCTCATCTTCCATAGATCTCTCTAGGTTTCTGGATTGAGTATGTGGCGGACTACTAGTGACAGTGCTATGAGCGCTCTAGTGACTCTGATTACTCTGATTGCTTAATGTTGTTGAAACAACAATAGGATTAATAGTACTTACTTTGACATTCGGCCCAGTTCCTGAAGCTTATGGTTCTTCTTGGCGAGGCTCTGCAACTTTACCTTCCTCTGAATGCTCCTCATCTGTCAGATCTGCCTCTTCTCCACTGTATAAACCCTCGTCCCCATAGTTGTTCTTAAATAGGTTCACGAGAGGAACTTCTCTGAACACTCTCCCACTGCACGTATGTCCATCCTCTGTGTCGCTATCGTTGTCTGAATTCTTGAACATTAGCCTTTTCGGATCCATCTAGCTATTGTATCTTCAAGATGTTCTTCTCATGCAATAGCATCTTGATCCTCAGCTTCAAAAAATGTAAAAATTTTCCTCAAGGTCCCTTGAAGAAATATCTCTCGGCTTGGCTATATGAATCTACTCTGTCAACAACAAACTCAGTGATATACCCTCCAATGGTAATATCAAACCAATGATCTACTGCTCTTGACACGGCGTTATCAACTCTCTTGACATTCTTGATCAGCGTCATCGTCCAAACCACGGGTGGCCTAGATCTTATCTCAAATTGAGTATCTGTTAACCTAGATAGCCACTCATATAGCTCCTGATGGATTCCTCCAAAGAAAATTTTGTATATATCAGTAAATATATATCTCTCCAACCAATCCTCTGTACTAAGATTAGGGTTCTTGTTCTGGGCTTCAGCGAAGTCCTTTTCTTGGTCTTCTATCCACTTTTGAATCTCTATCTTCGATGGAAACCACCTTGACATTCCCTCGAGAATATTTTGGTCCCGACAATGGAACCATTTGTTGGCACAGGGGTAGACCCAGGGTTCAGCTCCAAGAGCGCACCAACAAGCCCTAACTACTAGCCCTTTCGGCAACACCTGCGAAGTAGATGCAGTCTCACCTGAAGTAGCTATGGGGGGGTTGTAGGAAAAATATGTCTACAACCAAGGGGATATCAAGTGGATCCAATACAAAATCAATACAATAGTTATATATCATCTACCATTTCATATCTACTTCACATAACTATCTATCAGATCTAACACAGTAATGCAATAATGGTATACCAATTGAAAAAGAACAGAGCATCAATCACACACAACACAAAATATACGTGGTTCACCCTCTCTCTAGGGATACATCCACAAAACTATGCTTTATAATATATTAAGATGAAGCATATAGTTCTTGTCTGTGCTCTCAGCTAGCAGATCTTCTTTCTTTTTCTCTCTATCTCTCCCCTTCCTGTGCACCCAGTTGTAGGACTGATCTTCACACCCAGCTGAAGATCTTATAATACCAAAAGGCTCTTGAACTTAGAACTTCTCTCTCTCACTCAATAATCGCTCATACCAAGAACAAAACTAGAATGGACCCTTATTCCCTCATCTAGTTTCTTATTTATACATTACGATCATTCACCGACAACCTTAGGCCAAAACTAGGTGTCAAAACTCTAGATACCAAAACCCTAGGTGACTAAAACCCTAGGTCAACTTGACCCACATTTTCAGGGCTTCACCAGCCTATCTTTCCTTCCTTCTCACGCGGTGCTTCAAAGAATCCAACAATGGATTTTTCCTCTTGTTGATCTGTCATCCTTGATCTCCTCGTCCAGCAACTTGCTTCCTTTTACATCGCTCCTTATTTTCTACTCTTTTTCTCACTTCGACTCAGTAATAGTCACCGTGTCTTCTGTGCAGTTCGCATTTTTTATTTTCTGCCTTAACCTTCACTTACTTCCATCACCAAGGGCCAACAGTTACCTTAGAACTACTGGGATAGGATTGAGTTCGATGAACCAAGGACCTTAGAAGAAGCTATCTGGAAGGCAAGGTATTGTTATGAAAAGTTTGGGAGCAAGATAAGACCCCACGAGGACTGGAAGAAGAAGAGTAGTTCAGGATTCCAGAAGAAAAGGTTTAACTCCTCAAGATTTAAGGACTATGAAAAATATTCTAGGGGGAGCCTTCCTACTAGAAGTGTATATCATAAAAATTTCCCCTCTCAAAGTGGAAATAAACCTTTTCAGGACAGTCCCAACAAAGACCGATAACCTAAAGAAGGAACCCTTAAAATGTTGGGGTTGTGGAGAAAATCTTAGATTGAGGGACTGCCCACACAAACAAAAAAATAGTAAGGGGGTCTAAAATATCCAAGAAGCTACCACTATCAATGATGTGGCTAGGAGCATGCCATGAATCTATGCAGCCCTGGACAATAAACAAGCCGACCACCAAGCTTTAGTAGTGGAGCTGGAAGGTATGATCGCCAACCATCCAATTTCTATTTTAATTGACCTAGGTTCTAATTTGAGTTATGTATCCCTTTAAACTGCCAATAAGTTTAAACTGCAACCATTTAGACATGTTAAACCATGGTTGCTACAACTAGCCACTGTGACCAAAAGAAAGGTGGCAGAGGCCATACTAGCCTGCCATTTCATCATGGGTGGATTTCCCACCCGAGTGACCCTTAACATACTTCCCCAGGGATCTTATTACCTGTTGATTGGTATGGACTGGTTGGCTACTTATAAAACTAAAATGGATTGTTATCATAAAACTTTAGAATGTGTAAATGAAGAAGGGAGAAAGATGACCCTGCAAGGGATTCAGAAGCCTGTCTCAGTGAGACAAATATCGGCCCTTCAAATGAAGAAGTATTGCAGGAAAGGGTGTTCCTTATATGTAATACAAGTGTTGGAATCTATTGAGGACCACAAACCAAACTTATAGGACCACCCCATATTAAGATAATACAAGGACGTGTTCCCCGAATAAGTACCAGGTCTACCTCTGAGAAGGGATATTGATTTATTGATAGAGCTTACACCAGGAGTAGTACCAACATCTAGAGAGCCATATAGGATGAGCACGCCAGAGCTAGTTGAGCTCAAGCTACAGCTAAAGGAGATGATGAACAAAGGCTACATTTGACCCAGTGTATCTCCATGGGGAGCACCCGTCTTGTTTGTGAAAAATAAATATGGCACACTCCCACTGTGCATAGATTACAGACAACTCAATAAGCAAACCATAAAGAACAAGTACCCCTTACCAAGAATCGATGACCTGTTCGACCAATTTGGAGGTGCATCTATACTCTCGAAGATTGACCTAAGGTCTGGCTACCTTCAAGTCTGGATTACGGATGAAGACATCCAAAAAAATTCCTTCAGGACGAGGTATGGTCACTATGAACTTGTGGTGGTGTCGTTTGGGTTAACCAATTCCCCCGCCACTTTTTTGTGCTTAATGAATAATGTACTCAGCAAATTCCTAGACAAATTTGTGTTGGTTTTCATTGATGATATCCTAATATACTCCAAGAATAGGGAAGAGCACAAAGAACATATTAGACTCGTACTTCAAGTACTAAGAGAGCATCAGCTCTACGCTAAGTTTAGCAAGTGCGATTTCTTTTGGAAGCAAGTCCATTACTTAGGCCATGTCATATCTAAGGAAGGGGTGGCAGTAGACCCTGACAAGATCAAATCCATTATGGAATGTCCTACCTCAAAAGATGTATCTGATATTAGGTCCTTCATGGGCTTAGCAGGATACTATAGAAGGTTCATAAAAGGGTTTTCCAAGATTGGTTGTCCAATCACTGCCCTTCAGAAAAAGGGGATTAAATTCATTTGGACGTGAAAATGTGAAGAAATATTTCACAAATTGAAATACCTCCTAACCCATGCACCCATGCTAAAGATTTTAGACCTTGATAATGATTTCCTCGTATGTACAGATGCCTACAAGGAAGGACTTGAAGGAGTCCTTATGCAAGAAGGACATGTAATTTCCTATGCGTCCCGAAAATTAAATGAGCATGAGATCAATTATGTGACCCATGACCTAGAGTTGGCTGCCATAGTACATGATTTAAAAATGTGGAGGCACTACCTCCTGGGAAGGAGATTTGTGCTTATGATAGACTATTGTGGGTTGAGGCACCTGTTTGATCAACTGAAACTCAACGCCAGGAAAGCTAGGTGGATGGATCTCCTAAGTGAATTCAATTTCGAAATCAAACACATAAAAGGAAAGGAAAATAGGGTGGTTGATTCCCTTAGAATAAGTATAAAAACAATTCATCTGGTAGTAGTAAGCACCTATGAAACGGATGTCAGGGAAAGAATCTGAAATGCACAAGAGACAGATGCATTATTTAAGACTGTGACCTCATACCTAAGACAAGAGCCTACAGGGATGAAGTATGAAGGCTACCAAATGCACGAGGAAGGGTTGTTGACTTATAAGAACAGATTGTATATTCCAAACTGTGACGACCTGAAGAGGTTCATAATGGATGAACTACATAAGAGACCATATACTGGTCACCCAAGATATTAGAAGATGATCACGACCACTAGGAAACGATTCTATTGGCTTGGGTTGATGAAAGACATAGCTAACTATCTAGCTAAGTGCCTAGAGTTCCAGCAAGTTAAGGCGGAACACCGACATCCAGAAGGATTGTTACAACCCCTACCAATCCCGGAATGGAAATGGGAAACCATGTCCATGGATTTCATCACTAGACTACCAAGGTCGACCAAGAAAAATGATGCCATCATGGTCATGATGGAAAAGTTGAGCAAGTCTTCTCATTTCGTCCCTGTCAAGTCAACTTGTAAGGCAATAGATATCGCCAACATATTCATGAAGGAGATATTCAGACTGCATGGCATGCCCAAGGAAATTGTATCTAACCAAGATACCAAATTCACTTCAAGTTTTTGGAAATCCTTAATGGCCGGTTTGGAGACAAAATTGTTATTCAACATAGCTTATCACCCCCAAACTGATGGATAGACATAAAATTTACGCCGACAGAAAGATAACTCCTAGAGAGTTCAAGACCGAAGACCATGTCTATCTCAGAGTTAGACCTAGGAAGAGTTCCCTAAAAATGGGAGCCTGTGCCAAGTTGGCACCTCGGTATTGTGGACCCTTTGAAGTCTTAGATAGAGTGGGACCTGTAGCCTATAGGATATCACTTCCTCCCACTGTAAAGGCACATAATGTTTTTCATGTTTCATTATTGAAGAAATATGTACATGATTCTAATCATATAATTGATTGATCTGTGATCCAGGTGGAGCCGGAGGGAGAATTCCTACCAGAACCCCAATGCATATTAGACAGGAAGGAAACCTCACTCAGAAACCGAACCATTGCACAGGTCAAGGTGTAGTGGAAACACTTTGTCCCAGATGAGGCTATGTGGGAAATGGAAGATGCCATGAGACAGGCATATCCGATTTTGTTTACTCCTGTACATACATATCACGTTGATAGATAGAACATCGAGGACGATGATTCCTTTAAGGGGGAGGGAATTGTAACACCCTATTTCCCCCAATATGTAAATATAACTATATGGGCTGAGGAACTATGGCAAACTGAAAAGTGTGAATGTTTGATTTGATGGACCTTGTGTAGAAGTTCGATGAATGTAAATTCTGATTATTTTAATAGAAAATGGTTATATGTTGCATGACTGTTGAAAGAGGGGATGTGCGAAGAGAGAGACCAGGAATGAATTCCCATAAGGCTGGTAGGTGGGAAGGACTCCTCAAGAGTTAATGAGGGATGGGGCAGACTGCCCATTAGCAAGGCTTCCGGACCTGACCACGGACTGGGGGATTCGAGCCACACACAGTCTTACCTAGGAAGGCAAGTAAGGAAGCGTGGGGGACAGAGGGAGACCTACGGAGAAAAATGCAGAGATGAGAGAGGAAACTCTTNTCACGAAAAATTAGAGATTGAGCCAGGAAAAGGAGAGTAACCTTTGTCCCTAACATTTGTTGAGATGGAAGTAAGAGATGGAATCTCAAAGCATCGTGGCTTAAGCTCAGGGGTGGCCAGTGATAAATCCATTAGGATTGATAGAGCCTATGGTTGGGTGGAGACGAGCACCCCTTTCAGCAGTCACATCACACTCTATGGTTTTGATAAGTGTTTCCTTGCCTTATGCTTTTGAATTGGAAATAATGGATGCATGTGAGTATTCACATGTCTATAAAGGTTTCTTTATCTGTATTAAATGATTAAGTTATGAATATGCGTTTGTTTCCTTGAGAGTATATAATTCCACTTGGATTTCCATGCGCCCCGGTTTAATCACTTGAAGGCGGTTTCCCCAAGGAATTTCATCACCGTTCTAGAGTCGAGTGGGTACTTCCCTGAATGCAAAAGTTGAATCTTGCAATCCCTGTGAAGACAGAGTCTATTAAGCTTAGGAGAGGTAGTGCATATATGCACAGGCTCTCTGCGAGGTAAGCAGAAACCCATAACCACTTAAGTTCTAGACCTAATGAAGGAGCGCAATAGATGCGCCGAAGATCCCTCTATGTGTTAAGTCTAGGAGAAAGAGCGTAATGCTCTTAAATCCTTCATAACCGATGAAGCTTGGGAGGGATAGTGAGAAATTCAAGTATCGAAGGGAGTATCCTTTCGTTCAGAAGTTGAACGGACGAGATCTGTTCAGGAAGATCTGTGGTCTATCACAACCGTTAGATTTGAGGAAGGAACGTGGGCATTAACACCTCGACCCCTTCAGACTTCGCAAGATTCGCACATCGGGAGACTCGCACATTGGCACGACTAAACTCCCAAAACCCTAAATTACGACATGATCTAGACCATAGATCTAAGGATCTATTGGGACCCTCCCTGACCGTCGGATTGGAGAGATCGGGGATTCGCACATTAGGAGATTCACACGTTGGCGCTACTAAACTCTTGAAACCCAAAGTTGTGATGTACTCGAGTCCGTTGGATCAAAGAAGGTCATGGACTATCGATCCAATGCGATTAGATTAATGAAATAGTACGTCACTACTACATATGACCAAATTTGCCATGATTTTTCATTTCTATTGCCACACATATCCGTCGTACTTTCCACGAAAACAAAGACTATTTTTCGTGGAAATTTTTTCGTCGCTATATCCACAAACCAGGTTTTTGTGGAAATAACAATGACATAAGGCCACCACTTGTCATCATCCTCAAGATAGGTTTACCTTGAAAAGTGTGGAAATAACGTCAAAACACCGTCGCAATAGGGATGAAAAACTGTGCCAAAGTAAAAAACTAACCAACAGCTTACGACGCAGATGCCATATGTGCGACGAAAAAGAATGGAACATTGCGACGAACTTTCATCACTATTTCCACGAAAATCCTTGACTCACCAACAGTTTATGACGCAGATGTTATATGTGCGACGGAAAATCGTAGAACATTGCGATGAACCTTCGTCACTATTTCCATGAAAAGCCTTGGTAGAGTAAAACTCAATTTTGTATGGAAGACTAACTTCTGTCACTATTGCCACGAAAATTCTTGGTAGATTAAAATGTTTGTGATGAACTTTCATCGTTATTTCCACACCTCCTATAGTTTGTTTTTTTTTTTAAATCTACATGAGAATCGACATGAAGAGTTGGAAATAGTTGTAGAGAAGCAAATTTGTATAGTTGATAAGCTAGTCCCTTACACTACTAGACTCGAGAGATAGCTATTGGCTAATCATTGTAGCCATTGTATGATATATTTGTATAAACTTCACCTACTTGATAATGATGATTCTTGGGAAATTTTCCAGGATGATAGGGACATTTATTTATTTTTGCTTATTGAGATCAAGTTGATACTCTAATGTCATTCTCATAGACAAAAAAATGTTTCCCAAGGGCTTACTACCTTTGGATAATTCCTTTTCCCTAAGTGATGTGGGGAGTAAGAACACATCCTCTCAAGAGGATTCAAAGAGAAAGGTATCATACACTATCCTTATGAATATTAGTGCAAATGATGACCCTAAAACTTTGTTTATAAGCATTAATTGTTTCAAGTTAGAAAAGAAAAATAATATTACTTTATTCCTTGAATTTAGGGATGTCTTTGTTTATTCATATGATGACTTTTGTGGTTTTGACCTGAGAATTATCCATCATGCTATTACTATAAAATACAACACTATTCCTATTTGGCAAAGACAACAACTAGTTACTCTAGCCTTTGAAACCACTATTAGGAGGGAAGTTGACAAGATGCTCAATGCCAATATCATAATTGGTTCTATATCCAGTCCCACCACTGACATCCACAGATCCATTTGATTGAGTTGACCTTGTAGCTAGAGAGGAATATGCTTCTTCAAAAGCATAGGTAAGGGAATAAGCAATAGAGGTGGTTTAATCCATTGTCTCATAAGAAATTAACTGGGTAAATACAACACCATTAGCAAGAGAGGATACATAGGTAGTTGAGGCATATGATTTTTCTTTAATAGTAGAGAAAAAGAAAAGGGAAAAGGAAGCAATAGGAAAAGTAAACCAAAAGCAGCAAAGGTGGAAGTAGAAGAAGGAGAGATAATTATTGACTTATGTGTCAAGTAATTTTAGTGGGTTTCTAACTTTTTCCTAATTCACAAAATGAATGGGTACATTTGACTATGTGTAGACTTTTGCACCCTTAACAAGGAAAGAGGGAAGGATAACCTTATGCTCCCCAACATGGAACTAATCCTACAACAAGTTGTAGGATCCCAAATGATGTCTTTGCTTGATGGATTCTTAGGTTGAGATCAAATTCACCTCAAGTGAGAAGATCATTATAAAACCACCTTCACTACTCAGTGGGGCACCTTCACTTTTGAATGCATGACCTTTGTTATAATCAATGCAGGTGCCACTTTTTAGAGAGATATGCACATAACATTTGATGACTTAGTTGGTATTATTTTTTAGGTTTACCTCGATGACCATACTATTCATTCCAAGCTATCAGGAGATACTTTTAATCGCCCGAGGCAATTATTTCCATGTTGCAGAAAGTACGACATGTCCTTGAATCTAGCTAAGTCTATATTTGGTGTCTCATTTAAGCATACAATAAAGAAACATGTGAAACAAGAGAACACTTGTGAAACATACAAGATACATAGACACATAGTGTGGGTAGTGCCAATAGTGCCTAACACCTAGCTTGTCTTATTATGTGAAATAGAGTTACAATATGAGCACTATTGGCTCGATTCATAATCCTTGGGCAAAGTCATGCAACTTGCCACACATCACCAAGACAAAACACTCATACACATATTTTCCCCCACT